>LN891160.1:182640-201243 GCA_900010015.1 Tuber aestivum
CATTTCCCTCATCCTAATCATGGACTACCCCATTGCCGTCGCCATGGGTGCCCCTTCCGTACTTGCACCAGCCTCGCTTTGCGAGACGCGCCCATTTTGACTGATGCATGTGGAGTCTTTGGACATTGGGTTGTCTTCCCTCGCGCAGCGCCGTTTTAAACTGGTACGTTTTTCTGGGACTCTTTCTATCGAGTGTGCAACCTTGCTGAGCGCTCTACCGCCAGTTTCGACTCATATCAGGCTGCGTCCAGCCAGCTTGGACTCCTGTCTAGCTGGTTCGATAGGTGTGCACTATCTGGTTGTTCCCTCGATCTTCTTTATCCCGTCGTCTCGTTGCAATGCCTAGTGGAGGCACCCCCGGCAGTGTGCGTCTCGCCTTATTTGCCATGATCATAACTTAAGATGATATAATTCATGACCGGCACTTCGCATTGCTCGCATTTCACGGAGTGTGGTTCGCCGTCATTCTTGGCTAAGCCATTCCTCGGGGCATACCACTAGGTTGGGAGGGATGTACCACAATAACAAGCACGCGTCTTTTCGCGGCTTGTATGGCTAACCTATATGGTCTGCGCTTGACCTCTCCGGATGCTCCTACATTGCCGTGGGCTAAGGACTTATACCCTCGCTTAGTCCGAAGCCGTTTCCCAAATCCGAGATGCTGGGTTTACTCGAGTTTGGCCTACCCTTCCACCCTGAGGTGTCGGGCGGACTTCCACTCGTCGGGTTCTCGGGACTGCAATCCTGCGCCCAGTAGTTTGGTTTACCGCGGCGGCCTTTCGACAATCTCCCCACTTATGATTTGTGAGTCCACAGCGTGTGCAGCCATCTTTCTTGTGCCGTGAGTCGATTATATCCTGTGGAATTCCGTCGTGTGCCGATTTCCAATCGGTGTGAACTCGCTTCGTGGTTGCTGTCCCTGTTGTCGCGGGCTTCCACTTGCCCTTCGTATCCCTTTTTGGTGGGGACCATGTTTTGGCCTTGCCTTTCGTGTTGCTAGACCGGTCCCCGTCCAAGTTTTTTCGCTTAAGCGTATTCGTCGCAGAGCTTCCGCTGGCAAGGCGTTGTTGCTCGTTGTACTCTTCGTCCTTTTGTCCCACTGCCCGTAATCGACTGATCCAGTCTGTGTCACTGTCGATTTCTTCATACGACATCCGGAGTAGTATGGAGTGTGGGAGTTTACTCTCCACTTGTTGTCTCCAACTAGGTCCTTTCATTTGTCCGTGAACATTCAGCATTTCCAGTCTTGTTAAGTAGGATTCGATGTTCTTGTCGTAGGATACTTTCTTCATGTCGTTTAGCGCTATTCGCGCTCGGTTATGCGGGCAGTATCTCTGGAGGACTTCCGTGCGAAAGTTTTCCCACAACTGGAGCTCCTCTCTCCTTTCGTATCCGGCTAAACCGTCCATAGCATTCCTATACCATTCCGTGAATGGAGCCACGTCCGGACCCTTTGTCCTTCCCATTGCGCATACGATCTTGTCATGGTCGCTTTCCCAGTGTAGAGGATTTCGTCTAAAGTAGTCCTCACAGGAAGCAATCCAACCTTCGATCGTTTGCCACTTCTTATTCTCAAAGAAGGGAGGTAGTTCAGCGGGTTTCCTTACCGCTCCGACTACTGCTCGTGACAGCATTTCGGTAACTTCGTCTGCTCCGCCTAGTGGCCTTGGCCAGCCGAATGGTCCATTGTTGCCTCCTCCGCCGGGAGGTCCACCGCCTCCACCAGGAGGTCCATCGCCTCCACCAGGAGGTCCACCGCCTCCACCAGGTCCTGAAGGTCCTTCCCCATTTCCTCCCCTTTCACTGGGTCGGCTTGGTGGTCCTTGTCCACCATTAGGGTCCTTCTTTGGAGCGATAGGTGGTGCGTAGAAGCTTCGGTCATCAGTCTCCGTAGGTGGGATAGTTTCCGCACCCGCCGTCTCACCAACTTGGCTTCGGGGAGGATCTCCTTCTTCCATGGGAGTCGGTGCTCGTTGCTTGCCTTTACCGAATCTATTTTCCAAAGCCATTTCGACCGCATTCACTACCAGGTCTGCCATCTCAGATCCTTGGCTGGCAAAATCCTTTTGGATGTCCTTTCCGAATGTGGACATCTTGGTGCTCATATTGGTTATCTGAGCAGTTTGATCCGCTATGGCCTTGTTCACCGCTTCTCGGTGTTTGTTCGCGTTATCGACGTATTGTCCTAGGCGTTCTTTGATTGTTGCCTTGAGCTTTTCATGTTCGACAATAACGTCGGTTCGTAACTTGTCGATGGCCTTTCAATCCTCCGCGGCCTGTTGCTTGACCTGGTCAATCATCTCGGCCAAGGTACTGTCTCGTTGCATAGCTTCTATGCTACGATCTCCTGCTTCTCGTTCCAACTGTGCAGTCTTCCTAGACTGTTCCTGGGCTGCGAAGTTTTGACGTGCTAGTTCTTCCTTCATGCGTACGTGGTAGCTTTCCAATACTGCTTCCATGTAGCCTTACAGGCCTGTTGCTGCCAGTTCCAAATGACTTAGTTCATCTCCCATGAACCTCTCCCCAGCATCCAACCTTCTCTTGGTTTCGGCTACCTCATCGGCAACCTTTTTTCCTGCCTCCGACAACGCCATATAAGCAATCTGATGCTCATTCCGGGTCTGGGTAATGGTACGGTGAAGTTGACCAGTAACTTTTCCCAAAAATGCGGCAAATTTGGTGAGACGATCTGTCTCCGGAGGGGCAGGGCTTCCTGCTCAGGATCCATGATGGGATCGTGTTTTCCGAATTCTCGCTGGACCTATAGGTCCTAAGTCGAATGGTGATGGGCTCGGGTTGCCAGATGCATGGCGGGTTCTGGAGAATAATCCGCCGACTGTTGTGGAATCCCATCCTCTAATGGATATTGGGGATTCCACGGTTTCCTCCATTTCTGTATCTGGTGGTTCACCACTCTGTGTAATTCAAGGTATGTCCGACATATTGTTCCTCGTTTAATTCGCGTTGGTGTTTAAGTTCAATTTCCAACGCCCAAGGAGCCAAAGATCCCTCGTAACCTCCTTCGTCGCCGCAGAGGACGGAAGCTGTACCGTGGTACGTTGTATCGCAGGTGGGTTCCTCGTAGGGTTCCCAGTCAGGGTCGTTGAAGTAGTAGTGGAAGAAATCAGGTTCTAACCACTCTTCGGTGTAGGTGAACCAAGACGGTTCGTCTTCTTCGAGTAAGGGAATGTCTGGTAAATCTGTTTCCCAGAGGACAAAATCGATTGAGTCAAGAGGAGTTTTGACTGGGTGGATTGTCCGTTCGAAGATGTAGGTCTCAGGTAATACTTCAAAGTCCACTATTTGAGCTTGTGGTCTTATTGGTATCATTCAAAGAGCCTTGGTAACCAGAGGTTATCAATATAGTGTTAGGGGGTAGGTAACTCTAAGGTCAAGCGAGTATATACTAGGCCCTGTAATCTTCTGTCTCGGAGATAGTCAAGAAGGCTCGTAAAGATAGAAGTAAAGTAGAATGAATATATTGATAAGATCTCTTCTCCGGTCGCTGATGATAGACTTTAAAGCTAGGGAGGCACCTCGATATTTATATTCCGCGTCTGGGTGGTCGCGGTCTACATCCAATCCCTTACTGACTAAGTACCTGCCATACTAATGATTCAGTGTCCAAGGAGTGCGAACCCCGTTTGACCCTGAAAACTAACTTCCTTGCTCTCTTCCTAAGTGGAGTGATCAGCTCCGTCAAAGGACTTATCAATGACTCTTCTATATGCATAGCTTAGAGTGCATGACGAGGATAACTAACTCGACTATTGAGTTATTATCAACCAATCGTGACCAGTCTCCGGATGACTGCTGGTGCACGCGAGCAGAGGGGCGTGTTCGTTACTACTCATGTTATTGGTAGTAATGACACTCAGACTTGCAGAGGCGCTAGCTCGATAACTAACCGACCAATCTGGTTCAATCAAGTCTTATCTTGTAGAGCGGAGCTCCTTCCATGTTATCCAGCGAAAACCCCTCGGTCGCTTATCTTATCCCATGGATAGTGAAAGGGTAAAGACTTGCATGATGCCTCTAGCGTTTCGTACGATAATATGATATCGTCACGATAACTTCGGCGGGGCCCGGAGTCGAACACGTGACCTTATGCATTTAGTCACGTGCCGCACCGATTACGCTGTCTAAGTATAATACAGGTACTGCCCCACGAATAGGGATCGAAAGGCTATCGAGAAAATGAAGCACGAAAAATATTCGGGCAACATAGAAAATTTTCTCATAAAAATGGAGTCACACAATGTCCATGCGCAACTCACGGGAGTTGCATGGAGAAAAGCAGTTGAAGACAAACTGCCGAAGGATTTATTATTGCGGTTGTCCTACGAGGACCACGAAACCGATAGAGCCTGGAGAGCTGACGTCCGACACGTCGGACATCAACATGAGGAGTATGAGGAGAGAATGCAGTTGGCAGGAAATGACCATGGCAAACCCAGTGCGTCTAACCCGCGGAAGCGAAAGGCCGAAGAGCCTTCAAGACCAGGTACTGATTTCAAAAAGAAACAAAACTGGTCATCCGGACCAAATTCAAAGTTCGGCGGAAAAGGGAAGAGGGCAATGAATAACGAGCCCTCGAGACCACAAAAATTTGGTGATGGAAAACGTGTGCATTCCGATTGGAAAAAAGCACATGAAGGGATTCCTGAATCCCTAATCAAGACACGACGAGAGAACCAAGGCTGCACTCGTTGCGGGCTCACAAACCACAAGTGGGCCGATTGTCGGAAAGATGCTGCCGTGAATCACCTCACCCAGCATAAAAATGCAGCCCCGAGGCCCAAGAGAATGGAGGTGCGAGAAAAGGCGAATAAGCCGACGATCCACCACGCTCGACAAGATCCAGCCCCTCGGATTTGGGAGATGAGCGATCAAGACTGAGGGATAGTCGCTTATCGGTCTTTCGAAGTATACCCCCGAGAGGAAGAAATCCGTAGTACCTGGTCCGTTGACAGGAATTACGTGGGGAGCCCTTAAGAACCTTTGGGACGGGCGGCAAGGCCACTTAGCCAAGAATGACGGCGAATGGTACCTAAGGGAAGCACAAGACCTTTTCCAAGCTGTACCCTCCCACAGGCGAAAGAACGAAAGGCCAGATTAGCAACAGGCAAGGTTGCGACCCCGCATTAGATGCAAACTTTCTCACCTCGCAAGTGACTGCCGGCTTTCGATGGACGCACAGGAAGCGCAGTAGAGTCACCGATATCCAACCGAGAAAATGGTCTAGTTGCAGCAGGAAGAGTTCAGGAGGCACCCACAGCTACGGCGATGGGGTAGTCGGTCGACAAGTGGATAACGGCACAGCGTGCTTAGCTGCTATACCGCAGCCGACTGGAATCGAAATATACCTAAGGCCGGGTTAAAAGGTCGATCCTCGACTCCATAGGATCTTTGGAGTTCGGTATGATTAAATATCGTTAATGAGGGTAACAAAGGCAAAGATTGTCTGAGGAGGCTTTAGGAGCCGAAACCATGCTGGCGCGGTAACAATCCCCCGCGCCAACAACAACCCACGAAATGACTTCTATCAAACGAAAACAGGGTAACCCCCCAGGGGCCCCTAAGTGAGCAAAAATTAATGTACCAACACCGGCACATTACAACTGTCCTGAAGGTAAAGCCTTCATCCACCACGAAGGAAAAAGAGTCCCGATTCTTGTGTTATTAGACTCGGGCTCTAATATTTTCGTACTTAGAAGCAAATTAGTGCATGAGCTAGTACTACCTACCGAAACTAGGATCAAGCCCTTAGGCATTAAGGGATTTGACGGAACTACCTCCACGAGAGGCGGATGGCTATACACCCATCCAATACAACTAGAGATCGGACAAAACCAACATTTGTCCCAAGTCTCTTGCGAAGTTACCGATACAGGAGACTTCGACATGATTATACCCTTCGGTTGGTGGCATGACCAACACCCGATAAGCAACATTGAAGACCCTACAAAATGGGAATTCAATACCGAAAAATGTTCCGAACATGTCGGAACGAACGATGAAGGAATAGATGTCGAATGGGACGACAATCTGGTATGGGAAGAAAACGCGATATATGTAGGACATGTATGCAAAAGTAAAGGAATGATAGCTCCCTTTACTTACCCGAAAGTGGATTGGGATATCGCATGGGAAAACGTCCCAAAACCTTATTACCAGTTCAAAGACCTATTCGAAGGACCAATAGCACCCGAGTTGCCGCCACACCGCTCGTTCGATCATAAAATCGAACTGTTACCTGGGACACAACCGCCTTGGGGACCAATTTACTCGCTAACCGAAAAGGAGCGAAAAACGCTAAGCGAGTACTTGGACAAAATGCTCAAGGAAGGAAAAATAGTTCCAAGTCAATCACCAGCAAGAGCACTGGTACTCTTCGCTCCGAAACCAGGAGGAGGACTTCGGCTATGTGTGGATTACCGGCGATTAAACAAGGTAACCATAGCAAATAAGTATCCCCTACCCTTAATGACCACACTTAGGGATATGATTGTGGGATCGGAGATACTTTCCAAAATTGACCTAGATGCTGCCTTTTACCGCGTACGACTACCAGAAAAGGATGAGTGGAAGTCCGCTTTCGGATGCCACCGTGGCCATTATCAATACCGGGTAATGCCCTTTGGTATGATAAATGCTCCTGCTACTTTCCAAAGTATGATGCAAACAATATTACGTGAGTTCTTGGACAATGGAGTAGTCGTCTACATGGACGATATTTTGATCTACTCCAAGAACGAACAAGAACATATCGCGTTAGTCCAGAAAGTCATGCAGAAACTACGGGAAAATAAATTAGCGATATCCATTAAGAAATCGGTTTTCCATGTGAAAAGCGTCGAATTCTTAGGATACATCGTAGGCGGCACCGGAGTCGAAATGAGTGAAAGAAAGGTCGATGCCATTAGGCAATGGAAACACCCTGAGTCAGTCCGAGGAATTCAGGTATTTATGGGATTTGCAAATTTTTACCGAAGGTTTATCAAAAACTTCTCTGCAATCTGCAAACCCATAACAGAATTACTAAAAGGAAATCCAAAGGATTTCAAGTGGAATAGCGAGGCCGATGCCTCTTTTGAATTGCTAAAAGAAAAGTTCGTTACAGCACTGATCCTATGCCACTTCGACTCGTATCGAGAAACGGTAGTGGAAACGGACGCTAGCGACTTCGCACTCAGATGCATCCTTTCGCAATTTATTGAAAAAAGGTTACACCCGGTCGCTTTTCATTCAAGAAAATTGAACCCGGCGGAACGAAATTACCATATCCACGACAAGGAATTACTTGCGATCGTGGAAGCGTTCCAAGAATGGCAGCATTACCTCATGGGAACTGACAGGCCGATTACGGTTTACACCGATCATCAAAACCTGCAATACTTCTTAACAACTAAAGCATGGAGTGGCAGACAAATTAGGTGGGCTCAAAAGTTGGCTGACTTCAATTTTAAAATTGTTTACAGACCCGGGTCAAGAAGCGGTAAACCCGACGCTTTAAGCAGATGGCCGGAGTACCGTCCTGAAGGGGGAGCTGCGCAAAGTGAACAGTCTATTCTCAAACCTGAGCACTTTTGCAACATGATCCAAGTTTCTGTAGTTGTAGGCGAAGAGGACGACATGGATCCAGCCCCAGCCATACCAGACAACCAACACCGGTTTCGAGCAATGCGCCTAGACCCGAAGGCCCTCCTACCTACACGAGGTACCGCCCTAGCAGCAGGTTACGACCTGTATGCACTACGAGATTCAGTAATCCCAAGCAAGGGGCAAGCCCTTGTTGATACTGGAATCGCAATCGCAGTTCCCGAAGGAACTTACGGTCGGATAGCTCCAAAAAGTGGACTAGCGACTAAACATATCATCGACGTCAAAGCTGGCGTCATAGACGCAGACTACCATGGAGAAGTAAAAGCCTTGTTGTATAACTTCGAAAAAGAAGACTACAAAGTGCAAGCTGGAAGCAAAATCGCGCAACTGATTCTAGAACAGATCCATACAGGCGACCTATTAGAACGCATGGAACTAGATGACACTGAGCGAGGCAACCAGGGTTTCGGAAGTACTGGAACTGGACTAGAAGAAGTATCCAGGCATACCAGCTTCCTTTACGACAACCCGGACGATAACAAGCACTTCGATCAACTAGATCTCGATCGACATTGGCTACTCCACGAAAAGTCCACCGTGATGGCTACCCGAGTGGTCATCAACGCAACCCCTAAGGAATTCAACGAAGAATTCCTCAAAGCAGTTCGAGATGCCGGCACCGATGACCAAGATTGGACATCTCGAAAAACAGAACTAGAAGGCCTAAGACAACAGGATAAGGAAGGACCAAACCATTGGAAACTGGATAAGGATCTTATATACTTTAAGAACCGACTATTCATTCCGGCCTCAGAACCTCTCCAAACCATGATCGCCAAAGGCTGCCACGACTCTAAGGTAGCCAGGCACTTCGGACAAGAGAAAACTCTGGAAATTATCACCAGAGATTTCCATTGGAAGGGAATCACCAACTGGGTAAACGACTACGTTCGATCTTGCGATGATTGTCAACATAGCAAGTCACCACGACATGTGCGTTACGGGTTCCTCCAACCTTTAGGAATTCCCTACGCCGCATGGACCTCAATCTCGGCTGACTTCATCACCCAACTCCCGGAATCCAATGGAAGTACCCAGATCATGGTAGTAGTCGACAGGTTCACCAAGATGGCTCACTTCGTCCCCTTACCTACCACCGCGACTGCCAAAGATGTGGCCACGGCCTTCTTAACGGAAGTTTGGAAATTGCATGGACTTCCCACCGAGATCATCTCGGATATGGACGCTAAATTCGCAGGAGAATTTTGGGAATCCCTCTGCAACCTATTGGGCATTAAGCGAAAGATGTCAACAGCATACCACCCCCAAACGGATGGACAAACCGAAAGAACCAACCAAGTGCTGGAAGGTTACTTAAGGACTTTTGTCAACTACGATCAGGATGACTGGTATTCCCTGTTACCCTTGGCCGAACATGCCTACAATAATTCAGTCACTTCGGCACATGGATTAACTCCGTTCTACGCAAATTACGGATTCCACCCACAGACTGAATGGATAACGACGCGCGAAGCGCGTAACCCTGGAGCAACCACATATGCTCACTGGATGAAAGCGATACATCAACAAGCACGGGAAACATTGCAAAAAACGAGGGAATCAATGTCTAAGTACTATGATAAAAAGGCGAGACAGCAACCGGACATCCAAGTTGGTGACCGAGTCATACTAAATGCAAAAAGTATCCGTACGAAACGACCCTCCAAGAAGCTAAGCCCCAAGCTATACGGACCGTTCAAAGTTCTCGAAAAACGTGGCGACCGCGCGTTTAAACTGGAGATCTCGGAGCGATGGAAAATCCACCCCGCATTCTACGTATCACTACTCGAGCCCTACCGACTATCGGCTCGACCAGAACGGGAACAGGCCCCAAGAGGGCCCGAAGAGAGCGAAGGCGATCTCGAGTGGGAAATAGAGAAAATCGTGAAGAGCGAGGTTCTCGCCTACACCAGGCGAGTCCGTGGTCGCAATAAGCGAATCCACGAACTCAAGTATTTCGTGAAATAGAAAGGATGTTCTGAGGACGAGAACACATGGGAACCACCCGAGCATCTACAGCATGCTCAAGAGTTGGTAGAGGAATTTCATAGGGATAACCCGGAAATGCCGGGGCAGAGGTAGAATGGTGGAGAAAGGTTTTCCTTCGCGTGGCCAAGTAAACGCGTGGAGGTTTTTTACCCTACTCGCACCGAGTTCTTAAAGGAAAATAATAATGTACCATATTAGAAGATAGAAGCAAAAGACTCAAGATGAGCTCCATGAGGAGGGAGCTAGTGTTACACATATGAACGCACAGACCTCCCCCACGCACAGACCTCCAAAAAACCGCGAAGAATTCATGGCCAACACCCCCCTCCGGCCCCACCGTTGGGCATGCACGCAGTAATAGTGTCGCCGGAATTTGGTGTCCCGACAGTATAAACCGGTAGAGACAAAGCATGCTTCATAACACCGTATACGTCGTCGCCGTCCGTCCGACCGGAAGCTTTTCGCAGGATATATAAGAGAGGACCTCAGGCCATGTCTGAAAAGTGGAACGGAGTCAATCGGACGGGTAACCATAGAGCTACGAGTTAAGTGAGACCGACCATCTCGGACATGGACAGAAAGTGTTGGAACAAAATCGCCAACGGTCCAAACAAGTTATCGGGACGTGCCCGTATGGACGAGGCACGGAGCTCAGTCAAGTGCTCGCACAGTATAGAGCCAACCGGAAGCCTATCTGTGAACGAGGGACTTTCCCATGACGTTGACTCGTCCGATCATGGCGGAAAGTCCTCAAAGTCAATGCAGTCAAGTTGTAAAGTCAACGATACATTGATATATCTCTCGACGGAGCTGATCACTCCAGTCAGAGTAAGGAGGATGGTGAGCTGGCTCGAAGCGAGACCACTCTCTCATACGTAAACCTCCGAGACGAAGGAATCGTGCGTTTTCGCCGGAGAGGTTTCAAACGCCCTCACGGAAACACAACAACGTACGGAGACCGTAGTCCGAGCAAGACACAAAGTTTTTCAGGGTCAGATGAATCCCCGTTACGATAGTAAGGGGTAGGGAAATGGAACGGTACATTGCTTGGTATAAGATAGATGTAGCCTGCGACCACCCAGACACGGAATATAAATATCGAGGTGCCTCCTTAGCTTTCAGAACATCCTCCGTCTCCGCTACACCTCCGGCGATTGAAAACTCAACACCATGGTTTCTATCATGGCTTTCATCGTCTAGCACCACCACCCCCCCCCATCTCCCTCCATCTAGCCTCGGCTACAGGAGGTGGGCTCGCTTCCCCTCTCCCTTGAGGCCCTTATTTATTTATTGGCTCTCTCGGTTCCATCCCTGGTTGGGGTTGATTCATCTTCGTGATGCTTCTCCTCTTCCTACCCCGCCTCGCTTAGGCGTTGGCACGGTCGGCAACCCCTTTTCCATCAACAGCAGACGGCCGCGACTACAGTTGCAGTAGGAGAGAGCAGCCATCAGGCTTCGGTCGATCTCTCCATTCTCTTGCTTCCCTAAGAGGCTGCCTAGTCGGACACGAACGCGGTTACCGATAGCTGTTGCTCACGGACTTGGGTCTACCCCTCCTCTTCCCCTTGGGGCCTCTTTGGCTGGCAGGTGGTGGGATCCCCTCCACTACAGTGACGCTATCTCTCCCAGAACAAGGGACTACATGAGAGACGCGGTAAAACACCTGCTTCGCTTAGGGCTCCTCTACGATCGGATCGGCTGGTACCCTACTACCACCCCCTCTCAAGCTGGCACCTTACTGCCTCAATCGTCGGTTGTCCTGGAGGACACACGGTTGCTGGCATGCCTGCCACACACCTCCTCTCCTCGCTTCTCGGTCGCCGCCTTCGGGGTGGTTTCCCTTATACCCTATGCGCCCGGGGCTTCGGCTCCCTCCTCCTGGCCCTCGTCATATGGCCTAGGGGTTCCTATGATGGATTTGAGTTGTGGCCATTGGCCCTTAGGGGTTCGGTTTGGGTTTCTGCCTTTAGGTGTTTCGTTCTTGGGGTTGGGCGCGTTCTTGGTTCACTGTCGGGTAGCTAGCTTTCTTTTGTCGCTTGGCGGTGGGGGTTTTTGGTTCGTAGTTTACGGGAAGGATTTCGGGCGGGAGTAGTTTTTTCTACCCCAGAGGGTCTTTTTAGCTCTGTCGTTCGGCCTGGTCCGGGGGGGGGCGGTTTTTTAGGCCTCATAGCTAGCGCTCCATAGGCCGTTTTTGTCCCATAAACAAAATACAAAATGAGTCAAACAAAAAAAAAAAAAAATCCTTAGCTTTCAGAACTATCAGCGAACGGAGAAGAGATCTTATCAATATATTCGTTATACTTTGATACCTACTTTGTTACGAGCTTTCTTGACCACTCTCCGAGAAACCTTATTGGCCCCAGCTACAATTCGTTTGACTTAGAATTGGCTGCCGCCTAACAGATACCTGTCTCTTGCTTAGACCTCCGGTGGGATACCGGGTACTTGTCTAGACCCCGGAGGTGGGAACCTGTCCTGATGCTTGGACCTCTGAGGTGGGATACCTGTCTCTTGCTTAGACCTCCGGTGAGATACCGGACATCTGTCTAGACCTCGGAGGTGGGAACCTGTCCTGACTCTTAGACCTCCAGTCGGATACTGGACCCCTGGGACCTTGCTCTTCAGCCGCACACCAATAAGCCGGATTCACCTTAGATACCTTGGACCCTCCTGTCTAGACCCCCGGTGGGATACCGGGACCTTGATGTATAGACCCTCGGTGGGATCCTGAACCTGTTCACATCTCCGGAGCCTGACCGTGACATGCCTGGGACTACCTGCTTGGATCTTGTCCATTATATGTACGCCCCGAAACACCAAGGAAATCCTTCGCTGTATCCGACCATGTGCAGCTATGTCTCTTGCTACGTGGAATCGCCACACACTAATATCCTCCTGCCGCGCATGGCCAATTGGTCCGTTATGCCACACCTATTCCTTCAAGAACTCGAATCCTGAAAACTGTGGGAGAGCTCCTCCAGGTACGAAACGCGCGACTAGAGTGAAGAAATATTTAGTGGCTGTGACAGCCAGGCCCTTCAACAAATCCAATGGATATGATACTATCCTGGTGGGCCTTGACTGCTTCTCTGGATTTACCTGACTGATACCTACCCTCACATGTACTACAGCACAAGATACTTGGGATCTCCTGTGACGACATATCTTTACACCTCATGGTCATCCCCTCTCCATTGTTACCGACGCACTGGCAGACCACAAGTTCACATCCAAGTTCTGGAAGCAAACCTTGACCTCGATGGGGATAGAACACATCCTAGCAGCACCAGGCCACCACCAAACCAATGGCCAAGTGGAGCAAACTATTAGGGAAGTAAAAACTGGTCTCCGAAACATAATTAACAAGCGACAGAACAACTAGGAGCCGGCCCTCCCCGAAGCCGCAGCATACATTAACGCAATGTACTCCAGCACTATCAATTCAGCCCCTTACAAAGGAGTATATGGACAAAACTACTCTCTACTGCCCCGCACCATCTTCAAGGACTCTGCAGTCCTGGCCTCTGATAGCCACCTGAACCAGCATGAAGCCCTGCGAAATGACGCCTACCAGGCACTAAGGACTGCTCAATTCCGGAACATAACAAAAGCGTAAAAGAAACGAAAACCCTACCGCGCCATCCCCCCCGGTGCTATGGTCATGGTACACGGTAACCTATTCAGCCCCGAAACAGGCAGAAGCAAGAAACTCCAACCCCGCTGGTGAGGTCCATTCAAAGTACTAGAATTCGACCCCAATACCGAAAACTATACCATCAAACTGGAAGGGCGAATGTACCGGCAAGGCAAGGCAGAGGTTCACTCAACGTCAGTTAAGAGGTGGCACTGAAATGACGATAGCAGATTCCCAGGACGCAGCCACTCCCGACCAGCCCCGCTACTTATCCACAACCAGGAAGAATGGGAGGTGGAGAAAGTACTAGACCATAGGAAGCGCTATGGAACAGATCAATTCTTGGTCAAATGGAAAAGATATCCGAACTCTAAAAACAGCTGGGAACTGGTGGAAGGACTCGAGAATGTGTTGACACTAGTGCATTGGTGGTGGGAAGCCAACATGCCCGATGAACAACTGCCTCCTATAATAAACCACATCACGATAGCCTGGACACCTACCTTACCCACCATATAACGAATCCGCGAAGACCCCACTGCTAGGCCCGACTTCTGGGCACCCTATGACGCAAGTAAATTGGAAAGCAACAGCGATGAGGACCAGGTGATGGCAGATGTTATTGAAACCTTTATCTAACGACACCCCTTCCTATCCGACTATCTTAAAGATGAAAAACTATGAGGAACTTAATGTGAGGCTACGCTATCAGCTTGTGGGACGATTGGTGGACCGCGGTGCTATCCTACTAGAAAACTACTTTGATACCCTTTTGGTAGACTATTGCCCGGATTGTGAGGACCTATTGGTGGAAGTATAGGCAAGAGCGGCAGGAATCCGAGATTACTGTAATTTTCATTTCCTTTATTCCAATTGCTTTGTTCAAATGTGGGTATGTGTTTTTTGCATTGCTGATGGAAATTGGGCATTAGCTGAGGAGGAATATGGCGAGGATTTTTATGAGGATTTTGATATTCGAGATTATTGATTTGTTTGATCAAACAGATGTTTTGTTTGGAGGAATGTAACCAGAACTGGAGTTCAGTCCGTTCGGTTCAAGGATTTGTTTTATGTTCTGTTTTACTTGTAGTTTCAAGTATCCTTTGATACTTAGTTTGTTTTACTTGTGGTTTCAAGTATCCTTTGATACTTAGTTTGTTTTACTTGTAGTTTCAAGTATCCTTTGATACTTAGTTTGTTTTACTTGTAGTTTCAAGTATCCTTTGATACTTAGTTTGTTTTACTTGTGGTTTCAAGTATCCTTTGATACTTAGTTTGTCTTACTTGTGGTTTCAAGTATTCTTTGATACTTAGTTTGTTTTACTTGCAGTTTCAAGTATCCTTTGATACTTAGTTTGTTTTACTTGTGGTTTCGAGTATCCTTTGATACTTAGTTTGTTTTACTTGTGGTTTCGAGTATTCTTTGATACTTAGTTTGTTTTACTTACAGGTTTGAGTAAGAAAGAGTGGGGAACTCGCCCATGCAGGACATGGACGAAATCTTGTATTTAAAGACCGCTGATTCCCTTAGAGGAACAGCAGACTTCGATGGACAGAGTATTTCTAATATACTTGGTTGAACGGTTACCTCTACAAGTCCCTATTCTTTATATCTTTCTCTCAGAGCCTCCCTTAACGCAGTTCACTCATAAGTTGTAGATTAACTTGTGCGCAACTCCTATTGTACCCGGAAGCGTGATTAGTACCCAGGTGCGAACACGTTACATATAACGTATCTCCTTTCTGTACATTCCAAAACACTAAGGAGATCCTTCGCTATATCTGGCCAGGTGCAGTCCTTATTTCTTGCTACGTGGAGTTGCCACGTACTAATCCAACTTGCTGCGCATGGCCAACCTGGGTCCATCTTGCCACACCTATTCCTTCAAGAATGCGAATTCTGAGAACTGCGGGGAGCTCCTCCAGGTACGAAACACGTGACTAGAGTGAAGAAAATTTGGTAGCCATGACAATACAGGTGTGGAAATTTGTAGATGAAGAAGTGGAAGATTTTTTTAAGATAGATTATAGAAGTGGGAGATGACAGGGGAAATTTAGAGAAGACTTGGAGGGGAGTAGGAGGGGTTTTTATTCTATCTACCTACATGGTATTGAGGCTCTGTACATCTGTGACCAGAAATACCCTACAGAACACATAGTAGATCATGGGAAGGCACACTACCAAGATTTCTGATCAGATCAGATCAGCTAATAAGATTGCCTTTACTTACTAACTACTACCCAATACAAATGTGATCCTAAGTTAGACCATATGTCTAAATGTTTCTACTCTATAACAGTACATATGTTGTGAGTATAGTTTTAGTTGTTTTGCTACAATATTGAGTCTGATATAGAATATGACAGGGCATACTAAAATATATATTGTGTTACAGAGTTGATCACTGGCATATGTGTACTGTCTCAGAACTACTCTGTGGTATAGTTGTAGTTATATATATTCAATGTGATAATTTGCAGACAAATAAGATATGCTGACAAATAACTGCTTAGTACATCTTTACTAGCTGCCCTCTGAGCCCTACGGGATCAGTCTGTTAGAAGGCTTCAACTTTTAATTTTGTTCAAACCTTGAACAGAGAGATATAATTTACTACAAGATATAACTGTTATGTTCTGGTTATTATTAGGTTGTTGGTACTATTCGCATTAGGTCTATTAAAAGATAGGATTAACTTACTCTCACTAACTTTCTAATAATCTTATTCCAAGAGCTTTATAGTTTTCATAGCTGTCCTGCCTAAAACACCCAGAATTTGTCAAGTTAGCAAACTTGAACCATAATTAGGAGCCCCCTCAAGACCTTGAAGAGATATCTATGGAGTTTTAATTTATTAATAACTTGAAGATTGTCACAAATTATGACTAAGCAAGGCAGATTTTACATAGCTCGGAATTCCGAGCTATAGGTATGCTGGAATTTTACATGATGCACAATAGTGCGCCATAGGTGATTATGTTTACCTGCTCGTGACTCACAGTTGTGAGTCACACAATGATATGATTTTCGCACATGACTCACATTATGAGTCATGGGTTTCACTTGGGTGACACGAGTTGCACACCTGATTTGGTTATTATGTTTTAATTGGGTATTGGCATGTTGCGCAGCGACTCATAGCAGTCAGCTGACGGATTTCACATGACTCATAGTTATGAGTCACAAGGTTTGCGTGACGCAAGGTATGAGTCACGCCAGGTGAAGAGCGACTATATAAAGGGTCACTAGGACCCCGAGTATGAGCTCTTCACACGTTCTTCTTGTTTATTTCCTACCTTTAAGTTATCAATAAAACCTACCTTTATGCTCTTTAAGATTTATCTTAAGAAACCCAAGAATTGTCTTTCCTCCCACGCGAGAAAACTATTTCTCCTCCCACGTCGAACTATTAAGTTCCAAGCGAGGACTTAGAAGATTAGAGGAATAGGCGCGATAAAATAGAAGTTATAAGGACTTAGCTATCGAGATCGCGTAGGCATAGGCCTAAGAACTATTACCTCGCCCCAAGTTAAGAACCGTTACCTGTCGCACCCCACCCCCGGTAGGATTCTTAACAAAGATTGTGTAATAAAGATCTCTTAATATTGTAATAGCCATTAATTCTATGGTCAAGTATATTGGTAAATTGCTGCCTTAATATTATATTGCTTAAGAGGTATCACTTATTTGATAGTATTTTTTACCATACTCTTTGTTTTATATTTTTTCTTTCTTATTTTCCTCTTTTATTACTATTGTTATTAGTAGTAGTAATCTTATTGTTCTTATTATTATTATTATTATTATTGGTATTGTCAGCTTTATTATTATTATTATTATTACGATTATTATTACTATTATTATTGTTATTGTTATTGTTGTTCTTAATATTCTTGTAATAATAATAATAATAATTCTTATTATTATTGTTATTGTTATTGTTATGGTTATTGTTATTGTTATTCTTATTGCTCTTGTTATTATTCTTTTATTTATTTATTTTTCTTCTTCTTTTTAGTTTTTATTTTAATTAGTATTTTAATTTTAATTTTCATTATTATTTTTATTTTCTTTTTATTAGTATTCTTGTAATTGTTGTTATTCCAATTTTTATTATTAGTATTTTCCTTATATTTATTATTGTTGTTGGTCTAATTGTTATTTTTATTTTTATTTTTCTTTCTAGTTTTTATTTTAATTAGTATTTTAATTTTGATTTTAATTGGTATTTGTATTTTCTTTTTATCAGTATTCTTATAATTGTTTATATTTCTATTTTTATTATTAATATTCTTGTTATAGTTATTATTGTTATTATTCAAACTGTTATTGCAATTCTTGTTTTTGTTTTATTTTTATTTTATTTTATTTTTCCTTGTCTTTATTTTATTTGTATTTTCTTTGTATTTGATGTGATTTGTGATTTATTTTATTTTTCTTTGTTTTTATTTTATTTTATTTTATTTTTCTGATTTTCAAAAAGGTATGGTGGAGATTGAGAACAGGGGGTGGAGAGAGGAGAGGAAAGGAGGTGGAGAGCGAAGAGAAAAGGGGGGGGAGGATGGCTTTATATAGCCAGAAGGAAGATGAGGGGATCACATGTGCTGAGAGAGGAGTATTTGTATGACAGATAAAATTATCAGATAGGGTATAGGTTTTAGGGCTTCTTAGTAAATTCTTACCTTTTGTGCCATGGCTTTTTCTTTTATTAAATTTTTTCTCTAATTAATTATCTTTTCTTTTATTTTCATTAATTTCTTCCCTATGTTTTTTTTATTTATTCCTTCATCCAGCTATTTCATTATTGTTCACAATTTCTTATATTCATGGTTAACATCTTTAATTCTACAGTTTCTTTCCTTTCTTTATTTTCTTTCCTTATTTCAATTCCTAATGTTTTAGTTATCTCCTACTAATATTTTATTTAATTTTTGATCTTATTTATTATACTTATATTTTGTTCTTATTTTTTACATTCTGTGCATGGCATCAGTAATGGAAAATATACTGCAAAGTACAGTTGATCATGGGTTGACAGTCCAAGAAGTACAGGGGGTGCAGAGTTGGTCATGGTTTGACAGTCTGAGAAGTACAGGGCAGCGCAGAGTTGGTCACGCACGCGCAGTCTCAGAATTACCCTAGGCTGTAGCTGTGGTTACGTGAATTTCTTATCAGATGGATCGTCCTTCCTGATAAGCTGTACAGTACATATAGAAGAGCTTATTATTAAATTTTTACTTTTTTTATTTATGTTTATTACTATATTTCTATTATTCTATTTTTCTCCTATTAATTTTCTTCTTTACTTTCTTTT
>LN891160.1:201263-214068 GCA_900010015.1 Tuber aestivum
CCTAGGCTGTAGCTGTGGTTACGTGAATTTCTTATCAGATGGATCGTCCTTCCTGATAAGCTGTACAGTACATATAGAAGAGCTTATTATTAAATTTTTACTTTTTTTATTTATGTTTATTACTATATTTCTATTATTCTATTTTTCTCCTATTAATTTTCTTCTTTACTTTCTTTTCTCAATATTTTTCTTACCTTCTTGTAATTTACTTCTTCAGCAATATATTTTATTCTGGTTTCTTTTTCCTTAGCTTTATTGTTAATCTCTCAGACTGTTTGGCCACTTTCCTTTCTTCCTCTATATTCTGTTCCTAATTTCAAGAACTAATTATTAGTTATCTTCTGTTGCTATATAATTTATTTCATAATTTTATTTTCAACAATCAATTCTTGTTCTTATTTTCTTGCATTCTGCTCATTGTGTAAATGATGGAAAATATACTGTAGAGTAGAGTTGAGCATGGCTTGACAGCCCCAGAAGTACAGGGTAGTGCAGAGTTGATCATGGTTTGACATTCTCAGAAGTACATGGCAGTGCAGAGTTGGTCATGTGCACAGTCTCAGAACTACTCTGTGGTGCAGGGATGGGACTGCGTGTTTGATCAGATTAGATCTGTACACCAGATAGCGCATGCCGAGACCAACGGCTCAGTACATCTATACTAGAGGCCCCCTCAAGACCTTGAGGGGATTGAGTTTATAGGATTAACTTTGATAGTTTACTCTCCATGGAGAAGAGTTGATATACTTTGTTAATATTTATTATTTGGTTAAGTAGGGTATTAGGTTGTTTCAGAGATAGGGCTAACTTGCTCTTACTAACTGCTAAGTTATCTTATTTTAGCAGGATAATTTTGTTAGCTGGCCTGCTTAGTAAGACCTTGACAGAACATCTTTTATAGGATTAACTTTGTTAGTATAATTTCTATTACAAAGAGTAGATATAATTTAAAAAGAAGAGTGATTATTGTGTTAAATAGGATATCAGGTTGTTTAAAAAATAGGACTAACTTGCCCTTATTAACTTTCAGGTTACCTAATCACAGCATCTTCTTAGCGGTCTCTCTCAACACCACAAGGGATGTGTTCTGCAAGATTGAAATATTGAGAACTTGTTCTATAGAAAGAATTGGATATAATTTGTTATTAGTGTTGATTACTTGATTAGCTATAATATTAAGTTCTTTGTTGTATTAAGATTCGGTTACTGGAGAGGCAGGGCTAACCTGCACCCAGTAACTTTCAAGCCACCCCATTCTGGAATCTGAATAATTTTGCAAGCTATCTTCCTCAACATCTTGAGGAGTTTTCCACTAAGAGGCAGCTAATCTTAATTTCTTTTAAAATGGAAAGGGGTAAATATAACTTACTACAATGAATGATTGTATTGTTCTAGTTGTTGTTTGGTTGTTGGTATTATTAGTATTTGGTTTATTAAATGGTAGGGCTAACTTACTTTTACTAACTTCTGGATTATCTTATTATGAGTTCTTTATAATTTTCATCGGAGTCCTGCCTATGACACCAAGAATTTTTCAAGTTAGTAAACTTGAACTCTAATTAATTGTCTCCTCAAGGTATTGTAGGTATATCCATTTTATTTCAATATGTAAATTAGTTAAAGATTGTACAATAAAGATCTCTTTATATCATAATAGTCGTTGCCTGTTAAGTATGTTGATAGATTATTGCCTTAATATTATATTCCTTATGATATAGCACTTATTTGATAGTATTTTTTACTGTCCTCTTTATTTTCTATTTTTCTTTCAGATTTGCCTCCTTTATTATTATTATTAGTAGTAGTTGTATTGTTATTATTCATGTTCCTATTATTATTCCTGTTATTATTATTATTATTGTTCTTCTTTTTCTTTTTCTTATTATTTTCATATTCATTTATTCTTATTCTTATTTCATTTTTATTAGTGTTTGTGTTTTTCTTATATTGTTTTCATAATAGTATTCTTATTTGTATTTATATTTTTATTGTTATTATTATTTTATTATTATAGTTGTTGTTATTGTAATTGTAATTGTAATTATGCTTATTATAGTAATGATTAACTTTTTTTTTCTTTTTTCTGTTTATTGTTATTATTGTTGTTGTTATTGTTATTATTATTATTGTTGTTATTGTTATTGTTATTGCTTTTATTATTATTCTTTCATTTATTTATTTTTCTTTTTTCTTTTAGTTTTTATTTTAATTAGTATTTTTATGTTTATCTTAATTAGTATTTGTACTTTCTTTTTTATTAGCATTTTTGTAATTGTTTTTATTCTTATTTTTATTATTAGTATTTTTGTTATAGTTATTATTGTTGTAATTGTAATTGTTATTGGAATTTTTATTTTATTTTTATTTTATTTTTATTTTATTTTTATTTTATTTTTATTTTATTTTTATTTTATTTTTATTTTATTTTTCTGATTTTTAAAAAAGGTAGGAAGGAGAGGAAGAACTGGTAGTGAACAGGAAAGAAGGAGGAGAGTGAGGAGGAGGAGGTGGGAGATAAAGAGTAAAGGGGGGGAAGGGTGGTCTTATATAGAAAGGAGGAGTGGGAATGGGATCAGATATACTGAGAGAGAAGTATTTGTACCTCCTGTAAAAATTGCCAGATAGGGTATAGGTTTTACAACTTATTACTAAATTTTTACCCTTTATACCACTATTCTTCTGTTTATTATTCACAATTAATTTTCCTCCTTCCTTTGATTTTTATTAAGTGGTTCCTTGTATTTTCTTTATTTATTCCTTCACCTATGTATTTTATTAATCTTCATATTTTCTTATCTCTATGGTTAATTGTTTTAACTCCACAGACTTTTTCTTTTCTTTGTCTTTTTTCCTAATTTCAATGACTTATTTTTTATTCATTTCTTATCTGTATTTTCTTTAGTTCCTGACTTATTCATAATCTTAATTCCTTGTTGCTTTCATTTTTTTCTTCTATTTATCATATGAGTGATGGAAAATATGCTACAAAGCACAGCTGATCATGGTTTGACAGTCTCAGAAGTACAGGTGGTGCAGAGCTGGTCATGGTTTGACATTCTCAGACATACATGGCAGCCCACAGTTGGTCATGCGGACAGTATCAGAAATACCCTGCGGTGCGGCTCTCCTTGCGCCATTCTCATCAGCAGATTGGCCAATCAGATAAACCACGCAGTACATCTATACTAGAGGCCCCCTCAAGACCTTGAGGGGATTGAGTTTATAGGATTAACTTTGATAGTTTATTTTCTGAGAAAAAGAGTTTATATAATTTTGTGATATTCATTGTTTGGTTGGGTAGGGTAATAGTTTGTCTAAGAGATAGGGCTAACCTCTCCTTACTAATATCCACGTTATTTTGTTTTAGTATAATATTAATTTTCACACCAGGCCTTCTCAAGACCTTGAGGGAAAGGAGTTTATAAGATTAACTTTGTTAGTATTATTTTTGTGGCAAAGTGCAGATATAATTTGGTAAAAACGTTACTTGTTTTGTTGGATTAGGTATTAGATTACTCAAGAGATAGGGGGCTCTTGGTCTAACAAACTTTCAGGTTATCTTATTTTAACAGTTTGATAATTTTTATAGCTGACCAACTCAAGATCTTGAGTAGTTTTCTATTAAGAGCGTAATAATTTGAATTTGTTGCAAATATTCAAGGAGCAGATATAATTTACTACAGAGGATGATTGTTCTGTTCTGGTTGTTTTTAGATTGTTGGTACTATTAGAATTAGATTTAGTAACAGGTAGGGCTAACTTACTCTTACCAACTTCCAGATTATCTCATTTTAAGATCTTTATAATTTGGATAGCAGTTCGGCCTAAGACACCAAGAATTTTTCAAGTTAGAAAACTTGTATCCTGATTAGCAGCTCCCTTAAGATATTAATGATATATCCATATAGTTTCAATTTATCAATTAGTTGAAGATTATGTAATAAAGATCTCTTTATATCATAATAGCCACTGATTATGTAGTCAAACATATTAGTAAATTGTTACCTTAATATTATATTGCTTAAGAGATAGGGCTTATTTGATAGTATTTTTTACCCTTCTCTTTATTTTCTATTTTTCTTTCTTATTTTCTTCCTTTATTATTATTATTATTGGTAGTAGTATTTTTATTATTATTATTATTATTATTATTATTATTATTATTGTCAGTATTATTGTTATTATTATTATTCTGAGTATTATTATTGTTAGTATTATTCTCCTTATTCATTTACTTGTTTATTTTTATTTTTTGTTTTGGTTTTTATTTTAATTAGTATTCATATTTTATTTTGTTCTTGGTTTTTTAACTGTTTTTATTAGCATTTTTAGTGTTATTAGCAGTGTTCTTAAGATTGTTGTTGATAGTATAATTATACTAGCAGTCCCCCCCTCGATACTCGAGGCCTGTTGCAGGCTGAGTTGAGTTTTATAAAGATATAAATCTCAATAAGATTGTAAAAACATTTGAGGTTAGGACCTAAGAACTGAATATTATTATAATAGCTTTGGTATTATGTAGGCTCTATATTGAAGAAATGGAATAATATTACAGGCGAATTTCATATGAATAATCTAAAAGATAAAATAGTTCCTATAACTAAAAACTTATAATTATATATAGTAATACAAATAGCTAACTTGGTTAGATTAACAAGTAAGAGGAAAAACCAAGGTAGAAAGTAACAAGATTCATTGAAAAATAAGTAGGAATATTGGAATTAAACATGATTAGAAACTCCAGATATCAAGCATTTAACAACCCAAATGAATATCAATTTAAGAGTAATTTAAATACATATGTTACTTAAAGTAGGAGAAGGAAATAAGGAAAGAAAATTAAAGAAGGACTTCTGGATATACTACATTAGTAGTAAATGTAGGAGTACTTTCTGAAGGCAACAGAGTCAGTCCATTTAAGGAGGTAACCCTTGATAAAGCAACATAAAGCTGCCCATGAGTAAAGGCATTAGTACGTAAATCTATACCAACATGCTTCAGTGACTGCCCCTGTGACTTATTTACAGTCATGGCAAAGCAGAGGCGTACAGGAAACTGAGTACGTTCTAAAATGAAAGGTAGATCTTCTTCAGAGATGGTAAGCTTAATCCTAGGTATCAGGCGCTTCTGACCATCAAACTTTCCACCCAAAATTGCAACTTGTAAACAGTTACGACTAATTCCTAAGACTCTCATCCTGGTACCATTACATAAACCCTCCCTAGGACTCAAATTTCTAATCAGAATAAGTGGTACTCCAATCTTGAGTTTCAGGCATGAAGGTGGAAGGGATGGCAGACTAATACTCTGCAAATATTCCATAGCAAAGGGTTCTGCAGCTGTAGTCTCCTCTGGAATCTCAACCTTATTTACTGCCTCAAAGCTATGCTCAATGCCAGGCATGCGTTCAAGTAATACATCATTAAAATCATTAACTGTTTCATTACGAAAGGCCAATATAGCCCTTCCAATAAGTGAGTGGTGAACAGTTACTGCATCATATAATAATGATTGAGGATATAGATGACTACAAAGCTGGTCAACTGTAGAGACACACCTGATATATGGTGGTAATTGAAGGTAGCCATGTAGGAGTGGATTAACAACCAGGTCTTGTAAAAAGGTAAGAAAAGCCTGGTTGGCAGTATTTGAAGGTACCCTCATACTTGTCACCAGGAATAGGACTTGTAAGTGGTGCCAAATTGAACTATGTTGAATAGAGGCTTGCACAGTCTCATGCCTGGAACCATGTCGAATGACTGGTAAGATCTGAGCAAAGTCACCTCCAAGTACAGTTGGTATTCCACCAAATATACTCTGATCATCTACATTGCAGATGTCATTCAAGGTCCTACTGACTGCCTCGAAGCATGCCTTATGTTGCATTGGGACCTCATCCCAGATAATCAGAGAGGTACTTCTAATTAGATGTGCCAGCTGTGAGTTCCGTGTAATATTGCATACCCCGTTGGTATTGTTTGATAAAGAAATTTTGAACCTGGAATGTGCTGTCCGACCACCAGGTAATAACTGTGCTGCAATTCCAGATGAGGCTACACAAAGTACAATCTTACCCTGACCACGAAGATAGCTACACAATGTATTGTAGAGAAAGGTCTTACCTGTACCAGCAGGTCCATGTAGGAAGAAGGCACCAGAGGGTTCATGTTGGGGTAGGGCCTGCTGATACCTCTCAACTACAGCAACAATTGTGTCAAAGGACTTTCTCTGTTCCTCATTTAATTGGCTCAGCATTCTCTCACCCAGTTCCTTCTCATATTCCATACTGTATTCCAGTTCCTCTTGCATGACTCCACTATCCAGCTCTCTTGTACTATCATCCCTCCAATCTAGCAATGCCTCAGGTAAGCCAAACTGGTCCAAGGACTTACCAAATTCATTCAGAAGCTCCTGAATAAGATAGAGTCCATAGTCCAAATATAAATCCTGCTCTATCTCCCCCATATCTGCTGGTCCTACAACTCTACTCTGATGGACCAGGTGTGTCAGGTCATCACAGAAACTCTCCTTAAACTCCTTCCAGACCTGCAGTGGGTTGGTGATTGTTGTATGCTGTAGGGCTAACACAAACAGATGACGCAATGCCCTACCTGTCATAAACTCCTTAGCATCTCTGAATAAGGCAACCCATTCTCCATCATCCTCCAACAGCTTTAATGCAATGCAGGCACCCTTAAAGGTTGGGTACTCTATCTCATCCACAGTTCTTAAGTGTTTAAAACTTGTAGCTCCTGATACAACTGTTAAAAGTAAGCGTAAATAGTAGCGTTCTCCCATGAAGGGGCTAGCAGAATACATCCTCCCTATTGATCTACCCTGCTTCCTAGGCTTCCATCCAACTTTTCTCTCATAGACAAAATGCTCTGGAAATTGATGGTACAAATACCTTTTTCCATCTACATGCTCATAGTTGTAGTTGAAGTATGCTAGGAGGGTTGTGATTGAGTTATCCATACGGTAACGCAGAATAGTAGGATCTTCATCTTCTGCAAAATATACAGGCTGTTCACCTGGAAGATGTATGGCAAGATGCAGGACAGAGGGTTGCTCCTCATGAGTTGAGAATTCAAATAACCTCCAGATTGCTTCTGTTGGACCAATATAGCGACCATGCAGATAACGTTTAATCTCATCATGCTCAGAGTCTAGGAGAACAGAAGCACGATCTCCACCTTTGTAGATATACTTATGAATATACTTGACTGCCTTGACAGACCCACAAACCTCTACATTAATATGTGCTTTGTAGCGAAATGAGAGGTATGGACTATAAGGTACAATCCTAGTATTATCAATTACAACTGTGATATCAGTTCCCTCTCTTTTGACTACCTTTGTAAATGACTGTCCCATATCTCTTCTCCTATAAGTAGGATAGCCATCTTCAGTGATAATTGTCTCTGGTTGGAATTGACGTGGATATCCCTTATTGCAACTGGATGCTGTCAGGGAATTTACACCTTTCATACAAGCAGCCTGATAATTGCCTGCTACACAGTGGGTGTGAACTATTGTAGTCTCAATTACACCACGTAGCTCTTGACCAATTGGATTATTCTCACAGGGAAGCTCAGCACTAATAAAGCTATCAATATTAGCTGCTGTGAGAAATTGGTAATCAGTTTTCAGAAAGAGCAGAAGGTGGAGATGTGGAAGACCACGTTTCTGATATTCAATAGTCCAAACCCAACCAAGCCAGGGGCCAAATACTTGCTTATTCCTGATCTGATCCAACAAGTCCCGTGCTTTAAGATTGAAAACACGAGCTACCAGATCTGGCCTGTCAGCTGCTGTCTGTTGAGGTAATAATTCATCCTCAATCTCTGACCATTTTGGATTGGCTGTAAAGGTAATAAATAGAGAAGGTTTACCAAAGTACCTTACAATTGCCATACTATCCTGGTACAATTGGTGCATAAATCTATCTCCTCCTACATAGCTGGATGGTAGGACTACTCTTTTACCAACCTTGGCAATACTGACATCACCTGTATGGAGAACATCAGCCAGACCATTGTATAGGTCAGCTCTGATGCTAGCCTGATGTGATTGTAACCATGCAAGCTTGTTCTGGTCACATATAGCCCAGGCATCCACTACAAACTGTTGGAACAATCTTTGTCCATAGAAGAGGGTAGCTGGTTCATCAGGCCTTGTGTGAAGACGAAATCTGAAGAAGGCACGTTGAGGAAGCCTTGTTCTCTGCCTGTTTCCCTGCCTATTTTGCAATGTCATTCCCCAATGCCAGCCTGGATCTCCCTTTGGGAAAAAGAGAACATAATGAAGAGGAAGGTAGGAGGCATGATTGGGACTAATCACTGTAAACCTATTTCCTTCCTCTCCATTTGATCTCTGGGCCAGGACAATATCCCTGAAGCCCCCTTTTCCATACTCCTCTGGCAGAATCATAGAGACTTCATCTGCAGTTGGTAGGTTTTCCTGACGTAGATCTGCTCCCATTTCTACCACTAAAGACAGTTGTGGATCCATAATAATCCTAAAATCTTCTTCCTGTTCCTTGAGCTGGGCAAATCTCTCCTGGGCACTAAGATAGAGTTGAATGTAGGGACAACTCTGTTGCAACATAAGAGTGAGAGACTGGATAAGATCAACATCCAACCCAGGTGCTCGTGCTAATCTAGCCTGTACAGCATAGGCAGGATCATAGAGGTAAATTTGAGAGTATAGTGCATCCTCAGGTCTTGTAGGTTCAAGAGGCCCTTGTCTATGATAGATTGCACCATGTACCTGAAACAGTTGAAAAGTCCCATCAATATTATTTGTCCTATTATCCATATTAAATTTGATGGAAGTAAAGGCAAATAGACTATTCCATCTATGTAGCTGCTGGCGAAAGGACCTTGCTCTAGCATCAACTCCAGTCATCAAGCTGTTCAGAGGTTGGGGTAGTTCCTGCATTTTTTTCATTTCAACATCCCCATGTTTACAGCAGGACTCAAAGGTTTTCTGATTGCTTGATGGAATCTTGGTTGATGGCTCTGAAGCCCAATGCAGTGCATTGCATCCTGCACACCTGATGTTCATTCTTCCTAGCTTATGGTCTTTCCATTTACCTTGCTGGTCCACAAAAGCATGATAAGATTTGGGTTGTAGTCGAACCTGGTCTACTTCCTCTATAATTAAAGAAACTCTAGAATTACTGCCAGATTGTGCTGATACTGCCTGCCTATCCTGCATGTGCTGCTCTGTTATGCTAGAAACCTCTGAGTGGTCTCTCAAAATTTGTGTTCGTCTTGTACAATGCTGTTGTCGTTGTTTTATCTATTGTTTCATTTACTCTTATTAGTTTTACTTTTTTCAATACTTAACTTTCCTGAAAAGTACTAAAAACTTACTAAACATATCCTACATGTTAAATGTTGTCTACCTCTTCTGTCACAGTCAAAATCTACCGCTGCCTTAATTTGTCGACATCTACAACAACAATGTCTTTTCTGTTGGTTTTCTATTAGAGTATTAGTTAGTTGTATTCAACTTCCTTACTTTGGATAATAACTATACCAATAACTATAGGGATGCTGTGTTCCTCTCTGATTTGAGTATTTTCTTGGTTAGAAACTGTGATTTGAGGTTGCTCATTCTGTACCACATTTGCCAACAGTCTCTGATCTTCTTTGTAGTATCATAAATAATTAGTTGTTACTATTTACTAAACTGTATTATGCAAAAATCATCATACCTGTAATGTCTGTATCCTCTCTTAGATGCAGGAATCCAACCTCCAAAGTAGTGCCTAGTACTCTTTTTCTTCTTAAAAGTCGCTGATGAAGCTATAATGATAATATTTCCTGTTAGTTTGTTGTTTCAGACATGTGAATTATATATAAGAAAGAATTGTAACTAACCAAACAACTACTGCAACTCTTCCGTTGCTTACCATACTTATCCTGATCAAAATCTGTACTGGGTTTATCCTGCCTGCAAGTAGGACAGTACTGCATGGTAATTAGTAGTTTATCTAAAATCTATACTATTAGTAACTTGCTTTATCCTAAATAGTAATAGCAAAATGACAAACAGAAATGTTGTACCTTTTTTCTTTTATTAGGTTTGTCTTTCCTAAACTCTCTATGTTTTTATGTTCTTTTTTCTAAGATTTCTTGTACTGCTTCCAGAATCAGCTTTTTATGTCTAAAATCAAGGATATTAATGACTTGGTTCATTCTTAATAGCAATAGTAAAATAAGAAACAAACATATAGTACCTTTTTTTCTTTGGCAGATGTTGTTTTTTCAGATGTCCTTCTTTTTTGTTTTGAGTTTCAGTGATTCCTGTATCTAATTTTGAAGATGTCTCTTTATATCTAAATTAAAGACATTAATCACTTGGTTTATCCTTGATATCAATAATAAAACAAGAAATAAAAATCCTCATACCTTTTTCCTTTATGAGGTTTGATTCTTATATATCTTGATTAGTTTTTGTTTCTATTATTACAGATTTCTCCTGCTGATTGTAAGAAGCTTTCTATTATATCTAAAATCAATCACAAGAGTCAGTTTGTTTACTCCTAAATGCAATGGGAAAATAAGAAACAAATATATGGTACCTTTTTTTTGTCAGATTTTATTTCTTCAGAGGTTATTATTTTTTGTTGTAATTTTCTGGGCTTTCTGATGCTAATTTTGAGGATATTTTTTATATCTGAAATCAATAATGTTAGTGACCTGGTTTATGCTCAACAGCAATAACAAAATAATAAAGAAAACTCTTATACTTCTGCTTTTACCAGGTTTGATTGTTCTGAATTCCTCTTACTTTTATTTTTACTTTTTAATATTTCTTTCAGTAGTTTCAGGGCTCTGTTTTCTATATCTAAAATTAACAATATTAGTGACTTGCTTTATACTTAAGAGTAGCAATAAAAAAAGAAAAATAATCCTCATACCTTGGTTCCTGTACCAGGTTTGATTTCTCTGAAATTGTATTATTTTTCTTTTTATTTTCTAAGATTTCTTCTGCTAGTTTCCAGGACTTGTTTTTTATATCTAAAATCAATAATATTAGTGACTTGATTGATTCTTAATAGCAATAACAACATAAGAAACATATATGTAGTACCTTCTTTTTTGCCAGATTTTGTTTCTCCAAGTGTTATGATTTTTTGTTTTGATCTTCTAGGATTTTTATTACTAATTTTAAGGGTATTTCTTTATATGAAAATTAAGGACATTAAGGACTCGGTTTATCCTCAATAGCAATCACAAAATAAGAAACAAAAATCTTCATACCTTTTTTCTTTCCTCTGGTTTGATTTCTACAAATCTGTTATTTTTGGTTTTTATCTTTGCAGACTCCTTCAGGTAATTTTAAAGGGCTCTTTATTATATCTAAAATCAGTGACACAGTCAGTTTGTTTACACTTAATAGGAATAGTAAAATAAGAAACAAATATATGGTACCTTTTTTTTGACAGATTTTGTTTTACCAGATATTAAGCTTTATTGTTTTGATTTTCTGGGATTTCTATTGGTAGTTTTTATGATATTTTTTTATATCTGTAATCAAGTATATTAATGACCTGGTTTATTTTCAATGGTAGTAATAGAATAGAAAATAAAACTCTTGTACCTTAAGCTTTTAGCAGATTTAATTTCTCTGAATTCCTCTTACTTTTTGTTCTGTTTTCTAATATTCCTTTTAGTGGTTTTCAGGCTCTGTTTGCTACATCCAAAATTAATAATATTAGTAACTTGATTCATACTTAATAGCAGTAACAAAAAAAGAAAAACAATCTTGAACCTTTGTATTTCCTCTAGTTTGATTTCTCTGGATCCCTGCTGTTTTTTGTCTCTATCCTTACAGATTTCTGCTGGTGATTTTAAGAACCTTTTAGTTGTACCTAAAATCAGTGACAATAGTCAGTTTGTTTACCCTCAATAGCAATAGCAAAATAACAAACTATAATAAAGAATGTACCTTTTTTCTCTTGAGAAACTATGCTGCTCCTGTGGTAGCTTTTATTTTTTCTTTCCTGATTTTAGAGATTTTATCTGTGTCACAGTACCAACTTTGAGGAGTAATAATTGTGTGGTGTAGAAGATGAGAGTGTGGAGTTGTGGGTGAAGAGTAGAGTGCAAAGAGTAGAGATGAGGTAGGTATATAAAGAAGAGAAAAATCCAAGTTGCTGGTCCTGAAAATTCAGGTAACTAACATGAGTGTTCAAGATATATGCTAGAACTATGCTCAAGATGAGTTTTTGCAAGGGGAGTATGTTCAAGTGGTACACAGGGCCATGAGCTTATCAGATCAGTCGTTTATAGATCGTTGATGTAGATAAAAGCTTACAGTACATATTAGAATTGTTATTGTAATCATGGTTGTAATTTTTATAATTATGGTTATTGTTATTAGTATTATTATTATTGTCGTTATTGCTCTTATTATTATTCTTATAATTATTCTTATAGTTGTTTTGATTGTCATTATTATTCTTCTTATTATTATTTTTACTGTTATTATTGTTATTGTAGTAATTGTTGTAGTATTTATTATAGTAATTGTTATTGTAGTAATTGTAGTAGTACTTATTATCGTAATTGTTATTGTAATTATTGTAGTATTTGTTATAGTAATTATTATTGTAATTATAGTAGTAATTGTTGTAGTATTTGTGATAGCAATAGTTATTGTGGTAATTGTTGTAGTAATTATTATGGTAATTATTGTAGTATTTGTTATATAGTAATTATTATTGTAATTATTGTAGTAATTGTTGTAGTATTTGTTATAGTAATTATTATTGTAGTAATTGTTGTAGTAT
>LN891161.1:0-28233 GCA_900010015.1 Tuber aestivum
TATTGTGAGACTGCTTCTGGAGCGGGGGATATTGAACCCGATTTAGCGGATAATGATAGCCGAACACCCTTATCGTTTGCCACCGAGTTAGGGTATGCAGGTGTAGTGAAGCTACTTCTGGAGCGCGGGGATGTCAATCCCAATTCACGAGATAAAAATGGGCGAACACCCTTATGGCACGTTATTTGTGAGGTGGAGGAAGCCGGGATTACCGATATTGTGGAACTGCTTCTGGAACACGGGGATATTGAACCCGATTTATCGGATAATGATGGCCAAACACCCTTATCGCTTGCTGCCGCATGGGGGATCGAAGGTGTAGTGAATCTGCTTCTAGAACGCGGGGACGTTAATCCCAATTCACGAGATAAAGAGGGCCGAACACCCATGTGGTATTCTCTTGGTGAGGGGGAGTCTGAGGATACTAGTGTTGTGGAACTCCTTCTGGAACGGAGGGATATTGAACCCGATTTAGCGGATAATGATGGCAGAACACCCTTATCTTTTGCCGCCGGGTGGGGGTATGAAAATGTAGTGAAGCTACTTCTGGAGTGCGGGAATGTCAACCCCAATTCACGAGATAAAAATGGCCGAACACCCTTATGGCACGCTATTTTTGCAGTGGAGGAACCCGTGCTTACCGATATTGTGAAAGTCCTTCTGGAGCGGGGGGATATCGAACCCGATTTACCGGATAATGATGGCCGAACACCCTTATCATTTATCGCCGAGTGGGGGGATGAAGATGTAGTGAGGCTACTTCTGGCGCGCGGGGATGTCAATCCCAATTCAGTTGACAAAAAGGGCCGAACACCCATGTGGTACGCTATTGATGCGGTGGAATTCGAAGGTACAGGTATGGTGAAACTGCTTCTGGAACGGGGGGATATTAGGGCCGATTTACCAGATAATGATGGCAAAACACTTTCATCATTGGCCGCCGAGTGGGGGGAGTGAAGATGTAATGAAGCTGCTTCTGGCGCGCGGGGATGTCAATCCCAATTCGTGCGATAACCAGGGAAGAGCGCCCCAATCCTTTCCTTCAGAGGGAGGGTGTGAAAGAGTCGTGAAGCCGCTTGAGGAACACGGGGATGCCAATTCCAATTCACCGGACAACGATGATTGAACCCCCCTATTATATGCTGAAACCGCTCCCACAGCACGGAGACGTTCAGCCTGATTCACCGGATAACGATGGCCGAGAACCCCAACCACATGCTACCCCCCTGGTTCCCACGGCGTACCGAACCTACCACCGGAATACGGAAACCCCGCTGGTGAATCCCAAGGAACCAGGCGGAGAATGACAGCCGCTCTTTCTAGTGGAAGTACTCTACCAGAGCAAGTTGCAGATGCGCTACCAGCGCTGGAAGGTGCTTCCCCCCACATAGCCGATTATCCCACACTCCGCACCTCGGACCCCTCTCCCACCTCCCCCGGGCTTCCTATAGAACCGCCTTCACCTACCCTAACCACTACTTTCACAGCCCTATTTTCTCTTTCTCTCCTAACTTCAGCCTTGTTCTCTCTCTCCCTTATTGTATTATTAACATACATGGGTATGCGGATTCTTTGGAATTATTTCACGCCATCTACTGCTCCTGGTAACGATGGATCTTTCGGTGTTTGTTAGATTCTCTGTATTTCCTAATCCTGTATTCATGCTATCTGCTCCTTTCTCTAGCTGCATTTTGGGCCGGCGTTTTTCATTTATTTAGTACTCCTAGTGTATTAGAAGTATTCATCAATAATATTATAAATCTCTTTATCAGCAATGGGCCCAGTGCGCGTAGCTCCCACCCAGACCAACCATCCCCTAGGCATTCACCGACCTAACCCTACCTATCCATCCACCAATATTCTCGGGCTCTACGAGTACTCGAGTATGTACTCTGCGCTCCGACACAGCCTGCATAGGGAGACGACATAACCCTAATCCTGGCTCCCCTGAGCGCTCCATCCATTATCACGGGGCCATGCGAATCCGGAATTCACCGCTTGAACTGTACTCGTAAAGCTCCCACTGGCGTTGGGTCATTACCAACAGGCATTTTCCCTTTCCTCACCCGGGGAGAATAATTCTCAGACCCCTCCATCAGCTTCCCTACTACTATCTCATAATCTATTGAAAAAGCTGCTCACCCATAGCGCCTCCGAAGAGGAGCGGTCTCAGGCATGATAGATACCCGAATCGGTACCTTACCGTAGATACTCCCTCTAGAGCGGTACCCCCATGCATTGCCTCCAGAGCGGCGTCCGCTCCGGGCGAGGGGCCAAACTCCGGTATCCACCTAGGGCCACCCGGTGCTCTACTGAATGTATATTATAATTGTGTCTCCGGTATAGTTTTTCCTGAGGTAGGGTTTCCGGGGCGGAGCATTACAAAAGAACATTTATACCCGTAGCTTGTATGCCAACATCGCCTGCACTAGAAACCATCTCGTGACATCTTTCCTATTGACTATTTGTGTTCGGGCTTCGGGTGACTGGTCTTGAGAACTGTTCGAGTGCCGTCTCTAGATTAGCATGCGTGAGCGGAGGGGCGGGGTGCGGGGTGTGATATATCAGTACTTCAAGCATCTGCTTACGCAGTCCGGCAAAACCCTGGAGGTTAAGGTTTAGGGCCTGTTTGGTGTCCAGGGATTGAGATTCGTGAGATTGGTACATAATCCATGAATTACCGAGCAATGAAAGAATGATCAAACTTTAATAGGTTTGGGATTTTTGCAAGTGTTTGCCACGTTTAAAGCAGGAATTTATCTGCAGAGATAGTTTGGATGAGCTTCCCACAAAGCACCGACCCGATCCCTCCAGAATTTCTATTCCAGACTGCATGGGCTCCTGTAGTGCTTAGGAAATCTCGGGGAAGCTAGATACATGAGGTTTGTTAATGATAGTTTACAAACGCAAGACAAATATGCGCCTGCCATTGACACTCAGGCTAGAGAGATGATATCAAGTTAGGTAAAAATGTATCATGGGAATGGAGGATCACCTTTGGTCAGTCAAACGGCAGATCTAACAGTGGGGATTCACTACTCAACCTCGTTTTATAATTACTGGCTTATCGATATTTCACACCATTCACCCCATATACGTTCTATCCTCACTCCATGAATTCCTTTTTCCTGAGTTCCACGAGGCCTTACGTAGGGTAGTTTGGGTACCGTAAGCACACGCCCGGGGGTCGGTGTCGGTGGGGGGTGGGTGTTCTGTGACGTTGGGCTTCCCCCTCTCGACCACCCGAGGAGAAGACGTGTCGAACCCGGAGCCCATTTAGGATGCGACCAAAGGAGCATGCGCAGCCACTTACTGAAAGGCAACTACAACATACTACGGGACCACAACGACTTTGAATTTGAGATTTCGCTACACAGGTATCTGGTTTGAACAGGGATGATCCCTCCGATCAGTATCTAGCGTTTTTGGGTAAGCCTCTCACAGGCTGCCGAGCCGATAGACTCAGCCGGTTTAGGTGTTTTCTGTAGACCTAAAGGATAGCTTGGCCGCCCCACCACAATCGCAATACCTGTGCTCGTACTTGTACTGTAGAGCGCTACCTCCACAATGTATCACCCGGCCCTAGACCCTTCTAGTCTAGTTCTTCTAGAAACGGATAGCCCCTCCCGGAATTATATTTCTAGGGGTTTTTCTTTGCTCCCTTATCCGAAATTCTGGGGACAAAGATACAAGGATCGCTTCAGCGGCTACTATGGAGCTTAAACGCAGAGTGTAATATTTTGGTGACCCATCTGATTGCACGAAGGCTGGTCTTCCTACATGGCAGACCAAATTGAGCCAGCGCGGACTTTGGATGGGTGCTACCGGTATTGCAGGGTCAAGAGCGTGTACACATAGAGACCGCTCTTGATAGGTGGTGTCATACACACAATCCTTTGCTGGGTCCTGTCACAAATTGTTTGGAAAGTGCGATGATTTTCGCAGAGTGCGGACGGGGCCAACGTGAATCATACCATACTTCCATGGAATCTATTCCCCGGGAATGTTAGACGACATGCAGTACGGTATATGAGTTAGACTATCGCTTCCATGTAGAGAGCAGGGCTGGAAATCCGCGCACACGTAATGTGCATGGGTTCTGTCGTGGCATCTTCCATGGTATGGAAATGCATCTCAACATAAGCATTGTTGCACGGGGTTAGAGTGCTTTGCTTCCTACCTCTTCCTAGACCTCAGGGTCGCTTAGCGGAGGGTTTTTACATGAAAGGATTAGTATCGCTGATCCCGTTGTAATGAGGTCGATAGGCTCTCTGAAGTTAGATTTGAGAATAGGGTTTCGTAGAAAATAGAAAGCAACGCCAGCGCGCAAGTGGCTGAATAAGCGATGTTGTCCTGTCGAAACCATTATCATCCACCATGAGCGAAGACCAACTTGAAGATAGAAGCCAATTTGCTACTCGTGATACACTACCCTGGTGTTTGCTATGCGGATATGGCACTCATATTATGGCTAACAACGAATCGACTGCGGTTCGCCAATGTGGGCAGCAGAGGAGTGAGCATTGTGCTACTATAATGCGGTATCTTAATTCTTAATTCCCGTGTCCCAGCAGCCACGTCGTGTACTGTACAGTACTGTACTTGGTTCCTAGGACATGTTTGGATTTACTTTCCCACCTGGATATCCCAGTTGGAAAGTAACCTATCGGTATCGAGTGGGTAGTATACCGGCATATCACAATTTTCTTTACCGAATCATGGAGAGAGCGAGGGGAGCATTTCTAAGGGCGGGCAGCACTGGAAGAGGATGGAAACTCAGCGGTCGTTGCTGGACGGTACTATTAGGTCTAAGCCTTGGGGTTCCTGGATGGGTGATGGCAGAAGATAAATCTACCCGCACTCACCGATGGTCCCGAGGCAGCGGGGCACCTCACTGGCAATGGTATCGTTGAAGAAAATAGGGAAGACGAATAGGAGGCGATACAACCTCGTTCTACGGTGAATCTTTAACCTCAACTCTTCATCAGCGAAATGGGCTGCTTCGCAAGAAAAGAAAGGCGGGGGGGAAGGAGAAAGGAAAATTCTGGTAACTCCTGCCTTTTGTCTTCCGGTCCCTTTAGGCCCTCACTTTCCACTTTCCTATCTTGGTCATTCATAGAAGGGGTAGAAAGTTCAAAATAGCAAGCAACAGTGACACGACGACTATTGTCGTCATCTCTCACGAGTATCCCCCAACCCCATGAGATTACCGTACCGTGCCGGTAGAGCGCATTTTCTGCGCACGCAAGTTAAACGAGGAGCTCAGCAAGCAAGGAAGAAAATAATAATTTAGAATGATTTATTACAAAAAAAAACAGCCTTTAACTCTAAGGATGGGGCAAAAAACCAGGAAAACTCATCCGGGGGTGCCAACAGGAAAGCTGTTGAAGCCCTTTTGTGAGGGGATATTACCCTTCACTACAAGCGCTTGAGTAGAGATTTTGAGCTACGATCCGGGATAAGATCATCAAAAACATTTATCGGTTCAGTTCACCCCATGCTCCACAAATCCAAAGATCTCAGCCGCAGTGCCCAGACGGCGAACCGTATCGTCGAGCCCACTCCAGACGGGGTCACAGGCTGACCACTCAACTTAAGGTATAAAAGGCATGCTCCGTTGCTTCCCCACTGAATCTGCGCTAAGGAAACACGTGGTGACTTGCTAAATTGCTCGAGCACAGTGCGCGTACAGTACTCGCACACGCAGCCAATTATGATAGGATAATAGTATAAGTTAGCTGGAAGGTAGGGTGAGATGTAGCCTTAGTCTCTGGTGGCAGCCTAGCCCCGGGGTTGGGGGTACAGCATTCCTGGTTGGGTCATAAATGACGAATGCGAAAATTTATCCTGCGCTTTCCATATGCAGAGAACGGAAGCACTACACCGGTATCGCTCTCCCTCCAAGCCGGGCACTCGTATTCGCCCTGTGGGTAGTTTACTGTGATTTCTCCGTGCGGGGAAAGCTGGTCTAATCTCGAGGCGGGGTGAGATTTCCTGCCTTTCCAAAGCGCTTCCCCCAACACCAGTCCATCTCTGCCCTCAATATCCACCTGTTCTTTGGGGAAAGGATAGCTCTCGGCAAAAGTTTCGACAACAGATTTCAACAGATAAAACGATACATTAGACCAAATGGACCCGACGGCGCTGGAAAACTCAGGCGTGATCTACAATAACAGCACCGCCAGCGGGAATACCATCAACAGTTACAACAATGAATTCAACAACTGCAATATATCAGTACCCAATGAGAAGCGCCAGGTTTTAGAGTGGCTGTCTCCGCTAGCATCACGGGAAAGGCATCAGGCTGTTCGTGACTCCCGAGCGGATGGAGTTGGGGAATGGCTACTTCGCACTGAGGTGTTCTCCACATGGCGTGTATCCGAGAGCCGGGCGGCGGAGCCTGTCCTGTTATGTTACGGCGGGCCAGGAGTCGGGAAAACATATATGAGGTATGACCCACAGCAGTCTCCTAAGTGAGTGCAATACTGAGATGGTAGCATAGCTCTCTCGTGATAGATACACTTTCCAATGGGATCGGTGGATCGGGTATGGCCATTAGTTATGTGTACTGCGATTTTAGCTCTCGGAAGGTGCAATCTGCGAGCAGTGTATTGGGATCAGTGCTGAGGCAGGTTGTCGGAGCGTTGCCAAGGATCCCGGATGAAGTACAGAAGGCGTTTGAAGATTCAAAGCGACAAGTGGACAGTGTTGGCCTCCGGCTTCCTGAGATTCTCAAGATGCTCTCTAAGTCTCTATCCGGTTTGAAACGAAGCTTCATATGCATCGACGCTTTAGACGAGTTCCCATCCAATCACCAGCCTGAACTTTGGGAATCTTTACAGCATGTTGTCCGGGAGTGCCCAAAAACAAGGTTATTCCTTACCGGCAGGCCTCATACACGAGACCAAGTAAGGAGATATTTCCCCGGAAACGCAGGGATGTTGGAGATAAACCCTATCCAGCAGGATGTTGAACTCTATCTTAGGATGAGGCTGGATAGGGACCCTGAGTTCGATGCTATGGATGAGGGGCTTCGAGCCGATATTCTAAGAGTTATTCCAGAGCGCATCTCCGGAATGTATGTACTGTCTTAAGATGCTAAATTCCACGGTCCGGGCTGATTGTGATGTCCAGATTTCTTCTTATCTGCCTCAACATGGACGCAATCCTTGCAGAAGCCACCATTTACAAGAGGAGACAGGCACTTCACCCGATGACCGGGGGCCTTGGCCTACAGGGTGCATACAACGTGACATTGGATCGGATAAGACAGCAAGGTGGAAGCAAAGCGAGGCTTGGAATAGAGGCCCTAATGTGGGTTTCTCACTGTCAACGACCCTTGGGACCCGGGGAGTTGTGCCACGCTCTGGGAGTAGAATTAGGAGCAGAAGACTTCAGCTTCGACAACATACCTTCGATCCGGAACGTACTGGGCTACACTTTGGGGCTTGTCACAATTGACGAAGCGGCATCAACGGTCCGTCTCCTGCATCTCACACTTCAGGAGTATCTGGGGCAACATCCCACCTTATTTGTAACTGCTCACTCCATGATGGCCGAAGTATGCCTCACCTATTTGAATTCCGGGCTAGTCCGGGCGCTTCCGCCGAACCTAATTTGGCCCCCTGTGACAACACCATTTCTCGAATATTCTACATTTTTCTGGGGAACCCATGCAGCCATGCAAGTGACCGAGCCAGTCAAGTCTTTGGCATTGCAATTCCTTGACACATATGAGAATCATGTATCTGGGGGTGTTTACCGACAAAAGAACACGGATTGGTGGTATTGGAGGAAGTGTTCTCTGAGAACTAGCGGCTTACACTGGATCGCATTTTGGGGAATTGCAGACATTGCGATTTCAATGCTAGAGAAGAACAAATGGGACCTGAACGGGCGCGATTCCGAAGGGGACACACCGCTAATGTGGGCCGTGAGACAAGGGAATGAGAGGGTGGCGGAGCTATTTCTAGAGCAGGGAGAGATCGAACCAGACCTAGTTATTGGAGACGGCCGTACAGTATTCTCATTTGCTACCCATCTTGGGAATGAAAGTATCGTCAAGCTACTTCTGAAACATGGTGGTGTTAATCCCGATTTAGCGGACAACAAGGGCCGAACGCCTCTATCATATGCAGCCGAAGCGGGGAGGTGGGAGATAGTAAAGCTACTTCTAGACCGCTGCGATGTGAGCCCCAATTTATCCGACAACGAAGGTCGAACACCCCTATTATTTTCTATCATGAGGGGATACAAAGATGTTGTGACGCTACTTTTACAACGTGGGGATGTCAATCCCAATTTGTGGGATAACAAGGGCCAAACACCCCTGTCAGTTGCTGCTGCTCTGTCAGGAGGGGATCTAGTCAAGCTGGTTGTGGAACGGCGGGATATCGATCCGAGTTCATCGGATAATGATGGCCTAACTCCTCTATCCTACGCTGCCCGGTGGGGGCGAGAGGATTTAGTAGAGCAATTCTTGGAATCTGGGGATGCCAATCCTAATTTATCAGATCGCAAAGGCCGAACACCCCTATTATTTGCTGCCCTAGGTGGGCATGAGGGTATTGTGAAGCTAATTCTGGAGCACGGGGATGTCGATGTCGATTCACTAGATTACAAAGGCTGAACACCCCTGTTATTTTCTACCTTAGGAGGGCATGAGGGTATTGTGAAGCTGCTTCTAGAGCGCGGAGATGTTAATCCCGATTTACCAGACCGCAAAGGACGAACACCCCTATTTTTTGCTGTCTCAGGGGGATATGCGGGTATTGTGAAACTACTTCTGGAGCACGGGAGTGTCAATCCTGATTTACCAGATTGCAAGGGCCGAACACCTCTATCACTTGCTGCCTCCGGGGGATATTGGGGTATTATGATGCAACTTCTGCAACACGGAGATGTCAATCCCGATTCATCGGATAGCTATGGCCGAACACCCTTATCATTTGCTGCCGAGAAAGGATGTGGTGTAGTGGGACTACTTCTAGGGTGCAGAAATGTCAACCCTAATTCACAGACTCGCAGTGGCCAAACGCCCCTATCATTTGCTGCCTCGGGAGGACATGGCGCTACTGCGGAGCTACTTCTACAGCACCCCGATATCAACCCTAGTTTATCGGATAAAAGAGGTCAAACACCTCTGTCTCTTGCTGCCTCGGGGGGGTATGACTGGGTAGTGAGGCTACTTCTGCAATACGGAGACCCCAACCCTAATTCACTAGATATAACTGGCCGAACACCCCTGTCTTTTGCTGCTTCACGAGGACATGTGGGAGTAGCGAAGCTACTCCTGGAGTGCCCGGATGTCAATGCCGATTCACCAGATCGCGAAGGTCGAACACCTCTATTATTTGCTGCCTTGGCAGGGCATGAAGGTGTTGTGAAGCTACTTCTGGAACACCGGGATGTAAACCCCCAGTCAACAGATCACAATGGCCAAACAGCCCTATCATATGCTGCCCGGTACAGCCACCAACATGTAGTGAATCTATTATCGGACTATGGGAATTTCGACCTCGAATCATCAGGGGCCAGTGCCAAGTGAAACATCTGTCTGTGTGGGGAATACACTAGAGCAAGAGGTAACATATCCGCCACCGGAAGATGTTGCTTACAACCCAGCAGATGGTCTCGTACTCGATACCTTCATCCCTTGTTCCGACCCGTCCGGGTCTCCTCAGGGACCACTTTACCACTCCAGATCTCTGCTAAATTTATTTGACCTACCCTACCCTATTCACTCTATTTACCCACACCCTGTCCTTGGTCCCAGAGTAGGATTTCCTTCTTTCATTCACACCTTAACTTCATTCGTTCTCACATTGCGGGAATTTTGGTGGACTGCGCTTGGGGGCCCCTGATGTTTCAAAGTTACTTAGGTCTGGCGTAATTTGTAATCTTGTCTGTAGGTTATTATGTTGTTTTTTTGCTTGCATGGATTGAGACCTCTTTATGTGGTATCCGTAGTGTATTAGTAGCAACACTAATTCATCATTATACAAATCGCATCATCACCAGCCAGCCTAGTATTCCCGAGGAAGACATAAGACAAACTGTCCCTCCGGAGTCCACTGGATTTACCCTATCCACCGTCGTATCCACCCGTCTGCCCTCGCTCGACAGTCCAATGTATAAAGTCCAAATGATCCATAACCCGACCCCCTCATTCTATAGTATGCACCGGCGCCCGAAGTCCGATAACACAGCGGGTGCAACCACATTCTCCGTACTGCCTTGGCAATTATCTCGGCATTGATAGTCCGCGACCTTGCTCTACTTTCTTTCAAACCCTTATCTGACACTAGGATTCATCAGGAATGTTCACGGCCGAGGTTGCTCTCATGAATTTTTTTGGAAAAGCTAGGGATAGCCCACTAGATCCTGTTGTATTAAGGTCTGCGAACCGCCGGGTTCGGGACCCATGGTAGTGGATGTCAAGAACTGATGCATCATGTCAGCGGAATGCCGCTTAGGTAACGGGATATATCGTGGTAATGGAGGATTTCCTCTGACCGGAAACATATTGGGACTCAAGACTCATGCTCTCTGGAATTCCTTACTAGCTCATCCCCAACATTCAACCCGCGGTATGATCCATCGTCTCGTGAAAGAAACTTCCTTTCACGAGTGACAGGTTTTGTATCCGGCTTTTTGAGGGCTAATGTCTTTATGAAGCATCTCGCATTTCCAGTCACATTATGTCTAAGCCCCCCGGCTAACGGAATCGGTAGCTTTGGAGGCGGTTTGTGAACCCGGAATGTGCAGTTGGGCCCTTTTCCAGCCCGACCTTCTTAAGCGGACTTTGCCGGATTTCCTTGGTCACGACCCGTATCCCAGAGAGCCGGGAGACTGTTATAAATAAAGATATGACCTCCCTAACCTAAGCCATATTCCGGGCTGCATCAAATAGTCACAATACAGAGAATGCCGAAGACTATTTCAGGTAAGAGGTTCCCGAATGGAAATAGAAGTCGGGGGATATGGAACAGGAAATTCCCGGTACAGTGCTCTCTCTCTCGCTTGATGTTTCGTCTTCCGTCCTCCCTTTCTATTGCCTCTTTGAGTACAAACGCAACCCGGAAAATGTCGAGGAATTCTTGACGAATGAAGGGCGCGGTGTGACCCCAAATACCCACTCTCCCCACCACGAGCGGATTAGCACACCTGACCGTACTGCATTCAACCCTTCCTTGTACTCAGTACTATTGCGCACCTCGCGCGAGAGACGACACACCACAATATCTAGCTATCATAAATGGCGCTAGGATAGACAAATATAGTTTGAATCAGTAGGTACCGGTAAGCAAGATCTGCAAGAAAGCTACCCGGTAGAGAGATATATACGGACTATGATTTCCGGGGGGGCAGCGCTCCTACCAATGCTTTTACTTTTTCCTACATGGAAAGGGCTTCCTGGAGAGGTTCGCTCTCGCTCGCCTATTGCGCCCTGCATTGGGTTGTTGCCTAGCGACTTTCCTAGGAAGCATGTTGTGCAGTAACCCTAACCCTGAATCCCCTTGAGCGCTCCATCCCCGATCACATGGGCTCAGATCTGATCCTTTACCATCCGAAACCCAGCTCCTACTAAGTTAGCGTTAAGCTACAAGGGTGGGTTTCTTTTCTGTCTAGGAGAATACTTGTACGAGTACAGCAGTGCCCAAGAACACGGACTTCTTCATTGGCTTATTTAGTGGTATGGAGTGGGGCGATCTAAGAAGAACCTGATCTCGTTAAAACCCAAGTCTTTGAGCTTCCACAATAAGCTGGGATAGTGCTGACTTGTCCGCTCGGAGGGCGGTGATGGTAGGCCGGAGGCTTTGCGGATTGTATTTAGCTACCGATAGTGGTAGAGAGCATCACCATCATCAATCATCAATCGCCCATTCTCTCACCATCCTTCCTCGCCCCATTGCATATTGAGTCTATCATTGTCGCACTCTTGTTGTTTCATTCTTTATGCTTTTCATCCTGAAAATATTAGTGACTCTGACGCTTGTCTTAAGATATTAAACTGGTATTGAGAGTGGAAAGCAATATAGTTTTAGACTGTAAGATAGAATTCCCTGCTTGCGCTATCAAACTAAGTGATAACTTAGTAAAAAAACTCCCTCTTCATATACCCAAGTCTAGTCACGCGCACAGCCGCCCAACATAGGAAATATCTATGTGTCACACATGCGACCGTACCGGATAAGCGAATCGTACATTTTAACACATCCACCTTTCATCAGGAAAATATGGTAAACGGCCCCTTCCTGAAATCTTGCGGACTTAGCATATATGATCCTAACCCTAGTTCCTCGAGGTATCCAGTCACGACCACGTAGCCGCCCGGATCCTATCTTTACTATTTTCAATATACGACCCCCACGGGTTTCTTCCTTCTCACCCGGGGCCACCGCTCACAAACCGCATGGCTTCCTCAATACTATCAGAGGAGCCGTCGAAGAAGTGGCCCACTTTTGGAGGTGTTCGGCATTAGTATTATGTATGTCGGGGCCATCCGGTATATATTTCTCCTGCAACGCCACCCCCATCTGTTATGTCCAGAGGAGTATCCGATGTTGTTGAGCACGGAGTTTCAGTTATGTGCCTAGATTTTCACAATAGTCTACGCGATGCATATTATGATAAGCCCACAATATAGTATTCCTTGAAGGAAGGTCTCCGAGAGGGAACATGAAAGAAAGTGCAGTTCGAGTATGGTACCAGCCCGTGCTCTGGAAAGCAATCACGATGTCTATTTGTGCCGGAACAATGGGGGAATGGTCTTGGGAGCAGGCTGAGTGCCGTTTCTGGGTTCACACCAAGAGGTAAATACCGGTAGGTGAGGAGCGGGGTGTGAGACAGTAGCAGGGCTTCGAATGCGGGTTCCCCCGGCTTGGCGAGATCTTGGAGGTTGAGCTCTGAGTGAGTGAAACACAGTATAAATAGCACACTAGCGACAGCAGCCTAGCAGGCCCCATCCCCGGCTCCTTCCGATTAGCAGCCCTCTCGAAACGGCCCCCGCAACGCAATCAAGTTGAAGGCAGGGAAATTGTGTTAGCAGGGTTAATCTTTACGTACTGCACTGACTTTGCAGAAATGGATACTGCCATGGTGCTGGGATGTGCTCGCCCTTGACGCTAGTTATCTGTGCTAGTATTAATTACTTTATAGTATCTACAAGCTTCTCTCAATCTTTCCACTCATCGGCCCATCCTGCACAGACCATTCCTGACCAGAAGAGAGGCCAACCATTATCGATAGAGCCAAGTCTAGCCATGTGCACAGCTACCCAACCAAGGAAATATCTATGTGTCATACACGCGACTGTACAGGATAAGTGAATGGTACATTCCAACAAAACCTGTCCAAGATAAGCTTGGAGAGTCATTGGGACTCTAGTGAGAGATCTCCCTTCACCAGAACCCTGGAACTGCGAAAAGGAGGGAGGTCAGCAAACACATTGGTCGATCAGCTGCTTCATTAGTGTTCTGTGAAAATCTCAGCTCTCTGTGCCAAAAACTGGCTATGCTCGAGTGCTTTATCATATGGTCGAGCATGAGTTGCTCTCAGAGTAGACGGGGTCATGAACTAAAAGATTATGAAAAACATGATCCATTACGTCCACCTTTCACTACACTAGGGAAAGACACAGCCGCTACGAGTACTCGAGCACGGTAGTCGAGCGCCATAGCGAGTGTAAGCATGTGAGGTGATGGCAAGCTGCGAGTTGAACCGCTGTGTGACCTTAGTTCGAAATGGAACGACCGTATCAGTTAGTCGAGTCCCGCATCAGGCCTAAGGTTTTGCGTGGTTGGCTAGCCACCGGCGGGTAAGGAAACCTATTCTTCACTGCTCCATTGGAGCAGAATCCAAACACCACACTCGGGTATCATATCATACCCGGAGTTGAACGATTGACCTTTTGCCCTGGTGTAGTTTGCATCGTATAGTCTCTGTTTTCCGCACACTAGAAGCTTCTGGTTCGCACTAGTATCAATATTTCGTATTCCGTGTTCTGTACTCTTGTCTGCTGTTATCTCCCTTGCTTCCCCATGCAACCATATACCCTGATATACTCTGACAACAAAGGAGAATTCGTCAAGGCCTGCAAACATGATCCCGGCAACCATTCCTCTTACCCCTCTTCTTGCTATCTCTTCATGCTTGCTCCATGTTACGTGGAGTTCAGAAGCTCGAGATTCTTTCACCCCTCTCGACAAATAACAGACTCGTAAGCATTACAAATAGAAAATCAATACTAGCTCCGGGGGCTCCCCCAATACCCCTCAATCCAAATACGGTAGCACATAGTCATATGGCCATTACTCGGAGTGCCGGTGATTTACAATACTCCCTGAGCGTAGTCCTACCTCCGCAATGAGGGGAAATATTGTGTAACCACATGATGGCGTGGGATTTCCCACCTTCATAAAGTGTCTCCCAATATCAGTCCTTCCGCTGCCTCCATACCCACCTACGTTTTGTTAAAACGGCTGATCTCGACGAAAGGCTATAGCGACAAATTTGAACCGAAAGACCGGTACGCTAGACGAGATGAACCCGACAGTGCTTGAAAACACGGGCGTGATATACAACCACAGCCAAGATAGTGGGAATATCATAAACAGTTACAACAATGAATTCCATGAATTCAATAACTGCAAAATATCCGTGCCCGATGAGAGGCGCCAACTTCTCGAGTGGTTATCCCCGTTGACATCCCGGGAAAGGCACCAAGCTATTCGTGACACCCGCGTAGATGGAGTGGGGGACTGGTTACTACGCACAGAAACGTTCCGTTCATGGTGTACGTTGGAGGACAAGGCGGCGAAGAGCGTCCTCCTGTGCTACGGAGATCCGGGCGTCGGAAAAACTTACATCAGGTATGAGCCACAATAGCCCCAAGTCAGAACGATGTTAAGAAGCAGCACAGCTCTCTTGTGATTGATACACTTTCCATGGGGATTAATGGAGACGGTGTGGCCGTCCCTTATGTCTACTGCGATTTCAGCGCAGGGAATATGCAATCTGCGAGCACGGTATTGGGATCAGTGTTGAGGCAGGTTGCCGGAGCACTACCAGATATCCCGGATGCGGTAAAGGAAGCATTTGAGAAGTCAAAAAGACAGGTTGACAGCTGTGGGCTCCGACTGCCCCAGATCCGCGAGCTACTGATCGAATCACTATCGCGGTTACGGAATGCATTTATCTGCATTGACGCCTTAGATGAATTTCCTGCAAAGCACCGGGCTCAGCTATGGGACTCTTTACGTTGTGTTGTCCGGGAGTGTCCAAATACTCGTCTATTCCTTACCGGAAGGCCCCAGATCGTAACGGAACTGGAGAACTATTTTCCAGGAGATACCGATATGGTTGCAGTGAAACCGGCTTTGGACGATATAGGAAGATACATTGAGATGAGGCTGAACGAGGATCTCGATCACAACGCAATGGACAATGAACTTCGAAGCGAAATACTCAGGATTATTCCAGAACGAGTCGCCGGAATGTATGTATTAATTCAAGATGTGGAATATCACGGACTAGGCTAACAGTGACGTCTAGATTTCTTCTTGTGGGCATCAGTATGGATGCAATACTGGCAGAGGCTACGATTTACAATAGGAGAAAATCACTTCATAGGATGACCAAGGGCCATGGTTTACAGGATGCATACAGCAGGACATTGGAGCGGATAAAACAGCAGGGTGAAAGCAAAGCGAGGCTTGGGATGGACGCCCTGATGTGGATTTCCTGCTGCGAGCGGCCCTTGACATCCGAGGAACTCTGCCATGCACTTGGTGTAGAATTAGGAGCGGATGACGTTAGTATCGACAATGTACATTCGATACAGAATGTACTAAGCTACACTATGGGACTTGCCATCATTGAGGAAGGAGTATCGACGGTCCGTCTCCTACACCTCACACTTCAAGAGTACCTTGGGCAACATCCTACGCTGTTTATGTCTCCTCACTCGATGATTGCCGAGGTCTGTCTCACCTATTTAAACTCTCGGTCCGTCAGGGCACTACCACCAAGACTCAAAACCATCCCAGCGACAACACCATTTCTCGGATATGCTACATCCTTCTGGGGATCTCATGCAACCATGGAGATGACTGAGAGGGTGAAATCCCTGTCGTTGCAACTTCTTGACGGATATGAGAACCATGTATCTGCAGGTATTTTCTGGGAAAGTAGGATACCTATGTGGTCCGAGGAGGTTGTGGGAATTAGCGGATTGCACTACGTCGTATTGTTAGGACTTACAGATCTTGTGATCACCATGCTGGATATAAACAAATGGGACCTGAATGCGCGCGATTCCGCGGGGGACACACCGCTAATGTGGGCTGTCAGATACCAGAATCACAGCTCGGCGGAGCTATTCCTAAAGCAGAACGATCCCCAGCCCAACCCAGTTGGTCATTACAGCTATACAGCACTCTCACTTGCTGCTGAGTTGCGGAGTGAATGTATAGTCAAGCTGCTTCTTGAAGCTGGGGATATTGAACCTGATTTAGCGGATAACGATGGCCGAACACCTTTGTCATTTGCCGCTGGGTTCGGTTATGGAGGTTTAGTGAAGCTACTTCTAGAATGTGGGGATGTCAATCCCAATTCACGAGATAGGGAGGGCCGAACACCCATATATCACGCTATCTGTGAGGATAATCCCGGGGGCGCCGGTATCGTGAAACTGCTTCTGGAGTGCGAAGGTATTTCTCCCGATATATCGGATAACACTGGCCGGACACCGTTATCGCTTGCCACCGGGTGGCAGAACGAAGATGTGGTGAAGGTGCTTCTGGAGCGCCGGGATGTCAATCCCAATTCACTAGATAATGAGGGCCGAACACCCATATGGCACGCTATTTATGAGTGGGAGCCTCGGGGTGCTGGAGTTGTGAAACTCCTTCTGGGGCGTGGGGATATTAATCCTGATATATCGGATAACGATGGCCGAACACCTTTATCACGTGCCGCACAGTATGGGGATGAAGATACAGTGAGGCTACTTCTAGAACACGGGAATGTCAACCCCGCCTCATTAGACAATCAGGGACTAACACCCGTATCATATTTTTTTTATTCTCGATGCGAGAGCAGTAGGGGTATTGGGAGACTACTTCTTGAGCGCGCAGATGTCAAATTCAATACAGCTGATAGCAAGGGCCGAACATTCCTATCATATGCTGCCGAATGGGGGTGTGAAGATATAGTTCGGCGGCATCTGGAGTGCGGGGATTTCAATCCTGATATACCGGATAAAAGCGGCCGAACGCCCCTATCATATGCTGCCGATGCGTGGGATTCAGAGGGTGCCGTAAAACTACTTCTGGGCCACAAGGATGTTAATCCAGACAGACCTGATAATAGCGGCCGAACACCCCTATCATACGCCGCGGGCGGGTGGAATTCAGAGGGCGCCGCAAAACTACTTCTAGGTCACAAGGATGTCGATCCCGATACATCGGATAAAAGAGGCCGAACACCCCTATCATATGCTGCGAGTGGGGGGCCCTCGGAGGGTGCTGCGAAACTGCTTCTGAGCCGGAAGGATATCAATCCTAATTCGCTTGACAACAATGGGCGAACACCCCTATCGTATGCTGCTGCAGACTGGGAGAGCGAGAATTCTATGAAACTGGTTCTGAGTCGCGAGGATGTCGATCCCAATTTACCGGATCACCACGGCCGAACACCCCTATCATATGCTGCTGAGATGGATAACGAACACTTAGTGAAACTGCTTCTAGAACGTAGCGATATCAAGCCCGATTTACCGGATAGCTACTACCAGACACCACTATTTCACGCAGTATGGGGAGGATATGGAGGTGTAGTGGAGCTACTTATACAACACCGGGATGTCAATCCCAATTCATTGGATACTGATGGTCGAACACCCCTGTCACTTGCTGCCGGGAGAGGAGATGGACTTGTAGTGAAGATACTTCTGGAGCGCGGAGATGTCAAGCCCAATCTACCAGATAAGAATGGTCGAACACCCCTATCATATGCTACCTCCGGAGGTCATAAACTTGTAATGAGGCTACTCCTGGAATGCAACGATGTCAACCCTAATTTACCAGACACATCCGGCCAAAGACCCATATCACTTGCAGCCCTTGGGAGGGAGGATCTGGTGAAGTTGCTTGTGGAGCGGCGGGATATCGATCCCGATTCACCCGACGGGAATGGCCTAACACCCCTAGCCTACGCCGCCAAGTGGGGGCGAGAGGATCTACTGAAGCAGTTTTTGGAACGCGAAGATGCCAAACCCAATGTTCCGGATAACCGTGGCCAAACACCCATATCACATGCTGTCCTGTCAGGACATGAAGGCGTCGTGAGGATCCTTCTAGCATGCCAAGATATCAACCCCGATCCATCAGATAGCGACGGCCGAACACCCCTATCGTATGCTGCAGAGGCAGGGTATGAAGGTGCAGTGAGGCTACTTCTGGGACACGGAGATGTCAATCCTAATTCAGTGGATAATGGTGGGCGAACACCCCTATCATATGCTTCCTGGCGGGGGCCCGGATTGGTAAAGCTACTGCTAGAACGTAGCGATATTAACCATGATTCACTGGATAATTATTGTCAAACAGCTCTATTTCGTGCTATCTGGGGAGGACACGAAGGCGTAGTAAGGCTACTTCTGGAACGTACGGATGTCAATTCCGATTCACCGAACACCGATGGGCGAACACCCCTATCACTTGCCTCACAGTGGGGCTACGAAGGGGCAGTGAGGCTACTCCTACAACAGGGGGGTGTCAACCCCAACTCATGCGATAGCCATGGCAGAGCGGTCCTATCCTTTGCTGCAGAAGGAGGATATGAATTTGTAGGGAAGTTACTTCTGGAACGCGGAGATGTCAATCGCAATTTACCGGATAACGACGGTCGAACACCCCTATCCTATGCTGCTGGGTTGGGGCATGAGCATTTCGTGAAGTTACTTCTAGAACGTGGCTGTGTCGACCCCAATTCACCGGATCGCTATGGTCAAACACCACTATTTCACGCAGTATGGGGAGGACATGAAGGCGTGGTGAAGTTACTTCTACAACGCCAAGATGTCAATCCCGATTCATTGGATGCCGATGGCCGTACACCCCTATCACTTGCTGCCGGGAAAGGAGACGAGCGTGTAGTGAAGATACTTTTGGAGCGCAGAGTTGTCAATCCCAATCAACCGGATAAGAATGGTCGAACGCCCCTATCATATGCTACTGCTAGGGCACATGAACTTGTGGTGAATCTTCTTCTAGAGCGCAGCGATGTCATTCCTTATTCACCGGATAGAAGTGGCCAAACTCCCTTATTACTTGCTGCCACAGGAGGGGATGAGGGTATAGTGGAGATGCTTCTAAAACGCCAGGGGGTCAATCCAGGTTCACCGGACCACAGCGGCCGAACACCTCTGTCACTCGCTGCCGCAGGAGGCCATGAGGGTGTGGTGAAGTTACTTCTAGAACGCCGCGAGGTCAATCCCGATTCACCGGATACCGTCGGCCAAACACCTCTATCATTTGCAAGCGCAGGAGGACATGCGGACATAGTGAAGATTCTTTTGGAGCGCGGGGATGTCAATCCCAATGCGTCGGATACATATAGCCAAACACCGCTATCGCACGCTGCTGGGAAGGGTGATGAGGGTGTAGTGAAGATACTTCTGGGGTGCAAGGATATTAATCCCAATTTACCGGATAATAATGGCCGAACACCTCTATCACTTGCTACCCAGTGCGGATACGAAGGTGTGGTAGCCCTGTTTCTAGGACACGGGGATGTCAATCCCAATTCATGCGATAACCACGGAAGAGCGCCCCTATCCTTTGCATCAGAGGGAGGTTATGAAAGCGTCGTAAAACTGTTTGTGGAGCGCGGGGATGTCAATTGCAATTTGCCGGATAACGATGATCGAACACCCCTATCATATGCTGCTGCGTTGGGACATGATCACTCGGTAAAGCTGCTTTTAGAACGCAGCGATATCAACCCCGATTTCCCGGATACCTATCGTCGAACACCCCTATTTCTTGGCGCCTGGGGAGGACATGAGGGCGTAGTGAAGTTACTTCTACAACACGGAGATGCCCAGCATGATTCATCGGATAACGATGGCCGAGAACGCCAATCATATACCACCCAGCATGGTTTCCAGGGCGTACCGAAACCGTTATCAGAATGTGGAGACTCCGATGGTAAAGCCCAAGAAACTAATCGGCAAATGCCACACGCTCTCCCCTGTGGGAGTACTCCAGAGCAACAAATAGCAGATTCGCTGCTAGCGCCGGAAGATTCTACTTCCCATAAAGCAGATGACTCCACGCTCGACACCTCCACCTCCGGTCCCGCCTCCCCTGGGCTACCTCTAGAATCGCCCTCATCGTTCATCCAACCTCCCCCTATCCAGATGGACCCGCCCCCGTCCTCACCTACCCCAACCACTACCCCTAGAGCCGTATTTTCTCTTTCTCTTCTAACTTCAGTCTTGTTCTCTCTCGCTCTTATTGTATTATTCATGTACCATGGGTATGCGGATTCTTTGGACTTATTTCACGCCGTCTACGGCTCGTGGTTGTAATGGATTTTTCAGTGTTGGTTAGATTCTATGTATTTCCTGATCTTGTATTCATGCTATCTACTTCTTTTTCTCAACAGCAATTTGGGTCGGCGTTTTTTTGTTTTTTAGCACTCTTAGTGTATTAGTACAGTAGAAGTATTCGTCGATAATAGTACAAATCTCTTTGCTAGCGACAGGCCCCGCGTGCGTGGCACCTAGCCAGACCAACAACCCCTCAGACATTCACCGATTTTACCCTATCTCACTTTTGAACGTCGGAATCGGCGGAGGCTACCGCGATAACGAGCGAACAAGCGGAGAACGTACAGCGAAACGATCGTCGTAGCGAAGGGCGAACGAACAGGGATGCGAGGGAACGGCGGAAAGAAACTAAACGAGTGATGGGCTGTGAAACGAAAACGCCAAGATCACTCACGTGAAAGTATCGCACAACTCACTGGGGGGAAAACTCTTCACTTCGCCAATCTCACTCACTACCACGCGTTCTTTCTAACCAACCAACGGTAAAGACAGGAGTATATATCAACGACACAAAAGACAAAGTCCTAACCCCCCTAGGAACGTCTCCCACAGACTAGCAAACGGGAGAAGCTAACAAAGAAAAGACAAACTTCGGCTACCCAGCCTCCGGCCCTCCTTTTGGCCTGTCCGCTTTCCTTCGTGCCTTCCTTCCAGTCTTCCCGCGATCCTTCTGGCGGATGCAATTCTCCAAGACTCCCGCACATTTCCGCGGCCGAAGTGCTTTCCCGAAAAGCCAAATTGCGCGGGCGGAAGCCAAGTTGTGCCCGAAACTGAGGCGCTCTCCCGGAAACTATGCGAACAGACAAACCATCGTGAGAGCGTGCCGAGCAGCACCTCGCGATTTCCAACATCCACCGATCTGCCTGGGCGCTACCGTCTGTCGTATGCACATGAACGTCTCCTGGAGGAGCGCGCTTTGGTTTCGGGCTTCCGCGCGCACAGTTCGGCTTTTCGGGAAAGCACTTCGGCCTCGGGAATGCGCGGGTAATAAATCCGCCGGAAGGAAAGCGGGAAAAGCAGGAAGGCCGTAGGGAATGTCGGAAAGTCAATGTCGGGAGGCTATGGGGAGAAAGAGTTTGTCTTCCCTTTGTTAGCTTTTGTTTGCCAGTGAGTGGGAGACGTACCCGGAAGAATGTAAGGACTTGTTTTTTTTTGTTTTGTCGTTGATATATAGTCCTGTCTTTACCCTTAGTTGGTTGAGAGATGGAGTGAAGAGGAAGTGAAGGGTTTTTTCCCCGCTCGTGAGTCGTGCGATCGTTTCGTGTGTGAGAGCTTTGCGTTTCGTTTCGTTCTGTGGGTACGCCGTTTCGCCGTTTGCCGGTTTGGTTCGTTTCGCCGTTCGTTTCGCCGTTCGTTCGTTCGTTCGTTCGTTCGTTTCGGTGTCGCTATCACACCACCGACCCCGAAGTTTAAGAACCGGAAACATGGTTGCACAAACAGAGAGAATCTTCTCCCACAATGCTTTGTAATCATCTGGGAAATTACTCCCTCTCTGGTTTACTCTCCGTCAGGGACTTATCCGGATCCTGATCTGTTAGGGTGTTGACTACGTAGCCTGTTCTTCCGGATCTCAGGAAAAGCCAATTTCGGTGAAGGTCTGTGAACCGCCGGGTTGGGCACCTAGGATAAATTTATGTAAATGGCTGACGCTTTAAGTTGGTGTTACGACGCTGAGCTTGGAAATGATATGTGTAGCCATTGAGGATTTCCTTTGATCGGTGGGGGGTAAAGTGGAATAGCGGAGAGTCAATTCTCAAGCTCTTTAGAATTACCAACTTATCTTTCCTGATTCCCATTGGCGGCCCGCCCTACCGGTACCGCTTCTATCTTTTTTCCGTTTATCGGGTGATAATTCGTGCATTTGGTCCAAAGAAGGACTTCGTCCCAGTGCAGTTTCCGGCATTTTTAGTTGAATTAAATCCAACCCTCTTGTTGACTACCATATCCAAGGGGTTCGTAGCTTTTGGTGCTGTTTTTGAACTAGGGGAGTATGGCAAGCGGCCCCTTATTGAACTCTGGCGCATTCAACAAGATGAGACCATATAACCCTTGCCCATTGTCTGGAGCGCCCCAACCACCTCCACGCGGCCACCTGGATCTTGTCTTTACCGCTTGCGATGTGTGACCCCTACCGTCGTTAAGCTACTAAGGGGCTTTGTTCCTTCTCATCCCGGGAGCGCAGTCCATAGACCACATCCATAGCTCCCTCAATACCACCCCAGAGCCAGTCGAAAAGTGGCCCACTTTTGGGGGTGTGCGGCATTGCAGATCGGGGGAGTATAGTATATACTTCTTCTGGAACGCTACCCCCATATGTTATGTCCGGGTGGCGTGTCCGATCTGAATGAGTGGGCCAGTTTCTGTAGGTACCCAAATTAAAAGATGCAACTACAACTCACTAGTATTACAATTACCTTCCATTTGGGATTTCGCCACATCTGGTTTGAATAGGGGTGATACCTTCCAGTAAGTTCTGGGATTTTTGAGTAAGTCTCTCGTGGGCTACCAAGTTCAATGGACTCGGTGGGTTTAGGCACCCACTATAAATCCAAAAGAAAATTTGGCCGCTCCCCACAATCACACTTCCGGTATCATAATACACAGGATTCTAGGATGTAACCCTAACCCTGCGCTCCCACACAGTATCACTCGGCTCTGTCCCATGCTGGCCTAGTACTTGTGGAAACGCATAGCCCCTCCCCGAATTATATTGCTAGGGGCATTTTTTGCTCCCCTACCCGTGAATCCGTGGAGCGATATCCAAGAATCTCCAGCGGCTGCTGGGGAGCTTTAAGCGCAGAGCGCAATATTTTGGTGGCCGATCTCATTGCACGAAGGCTCGTCCTCCCGCATGTCTGGCCAAGTTGAGCTACCGAGGACCTTGGATGGGTGCTATTGTGGGGTCTAGAGCTTGTACACCCGGCGACGGCTCTTGCCAGTCAGAAGCGGCATTACTTACACAATTTTCTACTGACTGTTGTGCTATATTATTTGGAGAGCGTGCTGATTTTTTTGTAGAGTGTTTCTGGAGCGGGCGTGAACAATTGCACCATGTTTCCATGGCATTTTGAACATATGGATGGACTGATGGGAGTAGGACGAGGATATCCGTAATCGTGTTCGACGGTTTGTTTGCTGGAATTCTATGGGATTCTTTCTTCAATTCCTCTCCTTATGAGGGGTTTGGTTGGTCGGATAGGGAGGGGAAATAGGAGGGAGGGACAAGTTGGATATAGAAGGGACATGGGGTACAGCTCTTTTCTTTGATGACAATTCTCTATTCCCTTTTCCTTTGGGGTATCATCTTTGAACACGGAACTACTGCGTGGAGATTCGTGGAGGGCCCAGGTTACCCGTCTCAGTCTCATGGTTCTTCATTCTCTAAAACGTCATTATCTCGAAGTACTTCTACGTTCTATCTTTGGGCACGATTCAAACCTCGGAGGTGCTGGGGGTAACATAGGAAGCTCCCTCAGAAAAACCTCACCAAAGAATGCCAGGCCCAGAAGGGGTTGAACAGTATCTACTTCCCGGATGGCCCCGGACGACATGCGGTAGGGCATCCAGCGTTATACTAGTACCGCTTGCATGTGCAGAGAGTGGCTGGAAATCTGCGTGCACAGAAAATGACTGGGATTCCGTCCTGGGATCTTTTATAGTAAATTTACAGAAAATGCACCTCCCCATAAGACTTCTTGCACGGAGTTGAAGTGGTTTACTTGCTAATTATTCCCCGACCTTGGGTCGCTTAGTGGAGGGTTTTTGCATCAAGAAACTAGTACCTCTGATCTGGTTGTGTTGAGTATACTAAACTCTTTTAAGCTAAGGTTGAGGGTAGGGTTAGCGGAAAATCCAAAGCAAGACTTGTGTTTAGGTGGCTGATTAAGCGATATTTTCGTGCCGAAACTACTTGTATTACCGGTATTATTTATCATGAACAAATACCAACTTGAAGATCAAGCCAATTTACTACTCAAGATACAATACCCTAATGTTTGCCATCCAGACATGGCACCCATCTCAGGGCGAATAACGAACCGACTACCGTTAGCCAATGTGGGCCGAAGCAGAGTGGGACTGAACTAGTACTAAATTTAGTACATTTCCTTAATTCATGATTCTCGTGTTCAAGCGGCCGCGTGGTGTGCAGTACTGTTCTGGCTCCTAGGATAAGTTTGGATTTGCTTTCCCACACAAATGCCCCAGTTGGAAAGTGGTTTGCTGGTGCTGAGTTAATAGTATAATGGTATATCACAACTTGCTTTACAGAATGATGGGGGGGGCACGAAGGAAGCGTTTCGGCAGACGGGCGGCATTGGAAGGGGGTGGAAACTTCGCCGTTGTGGCTATGCGGTATCGTGCGGCACGTTTTCTGCGTACTGTACTATACATAAGAGCTCGGCTAAGACAAATAAACGAGGAGTTCAGCAAGTAAGGGAGAAACAAATTTAGAATAGCAAATCACCAAACACATCCTTCAACCCCAAAGATGGGGCACAAAACCCGAAAAACCCATCCGGCTCCCGACAGGAAAGCTGTTGGAACCCTCTTGTGAGAGGAGATCTCCCTTCACTACCGCTTCTCGAGCAGAGATTTTGAGTTCTTATCCGAGATGGGATTAGCAAAGACATTTATCAATAAAATTCACCCCGCGCTCCATACATCCCAAGATCTCAGCAACAATGCCAAGGTGGCGAACCGTACAGCCGAGGCTACTCAAGTACAATACCGGCGCTCCAGACGGGGTCATGGGCTGAGCACCCAACTTATGGAAGACATGCTCCATTGCTTCCTCCCGGGTCTGCGCTAAGGAAACGCTTAGTCACTTGCTAAAGTGCCGGGGCACAATCGATGTCCACATAGTGATTATGATGGGGGGGAATAAGTTGACGGTGTGTTGTGAATTGAACTACAGTAAGACCTTGGTCTCCGATGGCACCCTAGCCTTGTGGTTGGCGGCAACATCTAATCCCTGGCTGGGTCACAACTGATGGATGCCGAAACTTGTCTTGTCCTTTCCGTATGCAGGGGAACGAAGCACTGCACTATACAAAGTACTGTACCGTACTCGTATCATACTGAGTACCGTACTTAGTACTCGAGTACAGCACCGGTATCCCGGAAGTCGTGTGCCTATACTCTCGCTCTGTGGTAGCATAAGTTACCCGTACGCCAGTTTCTCTGGGCGATGAAATCTTGTGTAACCCCAACGTGGCGAGAAATTTTCTTAGCCTTCCAAAGCGATTCCCCGAACACCAGTCTGTCTCTTGCTTCGGTATCTACCTATTCTTTTCGAAAAAAAGGGCTTTGGCGAAAAACTTCCAGCAAATTTCAACTGAAAAAGCGATACACTCGACGAAATGAACCCGACGGTGCTGGAAAACTCAGGCGTAATCTACAACAACAGCACCAGCAGCGGGAATACCATCAACAGTTACAACAATGAATTCAACAACTGCAGTATATCAGTGCCGAAGGACAAGCGCCAGGTTCTAGAGTGGTTGTCTCCGTTGGCGTCACGGGAAAGGCACCAGGCTGTTCGTGACTCCCGAGTGGATGGAGTGGGGGAATGGCTGCTTCGCACTGAAGAGTTCTCCACATGGCGTATATCGGAGGGCGGGGCCGCGAAGCCTGTCCTGTTATGTTATGGCGGGCCAGGAGTTGGGAAAACATATATAAGGTATGAAACCACAGCTGCCGCCTAAGTAAATGCAGTATTGAGATGGTAGAATAGCTCTCTTGTGATAGATACGCTTTCCAATGGGATCGGTGAATCGGGTATGGCCATTAGTTATCTGTACTGCGACTTCAGCTCTCGGAATGTCCAATCTGCAAGCGGTGTATTGGGATCAGTGTTGAGACAGGTTGTCGGAGCGCTGCCAGAGATCCCAGATGAAGTACAGAAGGCGTTTGAAAATGCGAAGAGACAGGTTGACAGTGTCGGACTTCGACTGCCTGAGATCCTTAATATGCTCGCTAAATCTCTATCGAATTTGGAACGTAGCTTCATATGTATCGACGCTTTGGACGAGTTTCCGTCGAATAACCAGCCTGACCTTTGGGAATCTTTACAGCACGTTGTCCGGGAGTGCCCAAACACAAGGTTATTCCTTACTGGTAGGCCTCATATCCGAGACCAAGTACAGAGATATTTCCCTGGCAACGCGAGGATGTTGGAGATAAGCCCCAAACGGCAGGACATTGGATTATATCTTAGGATGAGGCTCAAGAAAGACCCGGAGTTCGATGCAATGGACGAGGGGCTTCGAGCCGATATTCTGAGAGTTATTCCAGAGCGCATCTCCGGAATGTATGTACTGTCTTAGGGTGTTGGTTTACACGGACCGGGCTAATTGTGATGTCCAGGTTTCTCCTTGTCTGCCTCAACATGGACGCAATCCTTGCAGAGGCGACCATTTACAAGAGGAGACAGGCACTTCATCGGATGACCGGGGGCCTTGGCCTACAGGGTGCGTATAACACGACATTGGATCGGATAAGATAGCAAGGTGGAAGCAAAGCGAGGCTTGGGATGGAAGCCCTGATGTGGGTTTCTCACTGCCAGCGACCCTTGGGATCCAGTGAGTTGTGCCATGCTCTGGGAATAGAATTAGGAGCGGAAGACTTTAGCGTCGACAATATACCTTCTATTCGGAATGTACTGGGCTACACTTTGGGGCTTGTCACAACTGACGAAGCGGCATCAAGAGTTCGTCTCCTACATCTCACACTTCAGGAGTATCTGGGGCAGCATCCCACCTTATTTGTAACCGCTCACTCCATGATGGCCGAAGTATGCCTCACCTATTTGAACTCTGGGCTAGTCCGGGCGCTTCCGCCAAACCTAAATAGGGCCCCTGTGACAACACCATTTCTCGAATATTCTACATGTTTCTGGGGAACCCATGCAGCCGGGAAGGTGGCTGAGCCGGTGATATCTCTCGCCTTGCGTCTCCTTGACGGATATGAACACCATGTATCCGCCGCTATTTTCGGGCGGGAGAAGATAAGTCGGTGGTACTGGGGAAAGGGTGTTCAGGGAATCAGCGGCTTACACTGCATCGCATTCTGGGGGATTGCAGATATCGCGATCGCCATGCTAGCGACGAACAAATGGGATTTGAATGTGCACGATTCTTGGGGGGGCACACCATTAATGTGGGCTCTGAGACATGGGAATGAGAGGGTGGCGAAGCTGCTTCTAGAGCGCGAAGATCTCACACCCGATGTGATGTTTCGGGACGGCCGCACAGTACTCTCTTTTGCGGCTCATCTAGGGAACGAATATGTCGTTAAGCTACTTCTGAAACGCGGGGATCTTAATCTCAATTTATCGGATAACGATGGCCGAACACCCTTATCGTATGCTGCCTCGAGGGGATATGAAGGTGTAGTGAAGTTACTTCTGGATCACGGCGATATCAATCCAAATTTATCGGATAACGATGGCCGAACGCCCCTACTACTCGCTACAACAAGAGGACATGGGGGTGTGGTGAAGCTACTTCTAGAGAACGGTGATGCCAACCCCAATTTACCTGATAAACAAGGTCGAACACCCTTATCCGTTGCTGCCGAGCTGGTGGGAGAGAGTCTTGTGAGGCTGATTGTGGAAC
>LN891161.1:28253-59985 GCA_900010015.1 Tuber aestivum
GTGAGGCTGATTGTGGAACGGCGGGATATCGATCCCACTTCATCTGATAAGAATGGCCTAACACCCCTATCCTACGCTGCCCAGTGGGGGCGAGAGGATTTGGTGAAGCAATTTTTGGAATCCGGGGATGCCAATCCTAATTTATCGGATAGCGCCGGCCGAACGCCCCTATCGTTTGCTGCCTCGCGAGGACATGAAGGAATAGTGAAACTACTTCTACAACGCGGGGATGCCAACTCCAGTTCGTCGGACAACTACGGCCGAACACCGCTTTCATATGCTGCCTCTGGAGGATATGAAGGTGCAGTGAAGCTACTTCTTCAACGCGAGGATGTCAGTCCTAATTTACCCGATAACAATGGCCAAACACCCCTATCATCCGCTGCCTGGGGAGGATATGCTGGTGTGGTGAGCCTACTTCTGCAACGCGGGGATGTCAACCCTGATTCATCGGATAACAATGGCCGAACACCCCTACTATTTGCTGCAATGAGAGGGCATGAAGATGTAGTGAGACTGCTTCTGGAGCACGGCAATGTCAACCCCAATTCATCTGATGTCAATGGCCAAACACCCCTATTACTTGCTTCCTGGGGAGGATATGAAGGTGTAATGAGGCTACTTCAGCAGGCTGGCGGTGCCAATGCCAGTCCATCGGATAACGGTGCCCAAACACATCTATCATATTCTCCTTAGTACAGTTACTAGCCTGTACTGAAATCACTCCCGGGGTACGGAATCCCCGAGGGTGTATCCCAAGAAACCAGTTGGCGAGTAGCAGCAACCCCCCATATGAGGGATACTCCACAACAATAAGTAGCGGATCCACCACCGGCTTAGGGTATTACTCTCTACATAGTGGACGATATTACGCCCACTCCACCAGCTCTCCTTACTCTTCACCTATGCCTCTAGGACCATCTTCACCGCCACAAGAATCTTCCCTACACCAATTGGACCCATCCTCCGCCCCATCTACTCCTTCCCACCTCTCCCTTCTGGAGTAGGATTTTGTTCCCTCCTTCAAACCTCATCCTTGCTGGCTCACATTTCTCCTGTCTCGAACACTCCGCGAGTACCGGATTTCTTTTGAATTGTTTCACTCCTAGGCGTTCGGCAGTAATGGATATGTCGGCGTTGGCCAGATCTTGTGTATTCTGTAATCTTATTTGTATGGTACGTCTTTTCCTTGTTCCCACTTTTATTATAGATTGAGTTTTTTCCCTTTTCCTTATGCAATTTCCACCCATAATAGTACAGATATCATGCTCGGCAATAATCTCACCGTGCCCAAAACAACGCAATAAGACCGGCAATCCCTCAGCTATCCACCCACCCACCCACCCTCTCTCTGTTGACGCTCTATAGTACGCCTCACGCACAGCAGGTCTCTCACATTCTGAAGCACGCACCCACACCAGAGGCACGGTAGCACAAGGGGTGCAACCGCTTTCTCCGCTCTGCCAGACAACCATCTGCACACCCATCTGCACACCCATCTGCACACCCATCCACTACGACTCTAAACGATACTTACTTCCTCGCCCCTACTTGGCTCCGGATTCGTCAGAAATATTTATGGGCTGTCCTTGCGAGTGTTTTTGGGAATGTTGGGGGATTCGGGGCACCAAACCTGGCTGGGCGAAGGCTCGTGAACCCCTGGGTGGAGGAACAGGGGTAAACGCACGTCAGCTGTCGATGCTTTACGCCAGTGGCATATATGATATGGCCAAGCTAGCAAAGGATGTAGCGCGGTATGGAGGGTGTTACCCCTAATGGGTTAATAGGAATGGGAAATTTTGGGATTGGATACTCATGTTGTTTAGAATGATTTCGCTGATCTATCCCTTCAAATATCTGATTAGCGGCTCCCTCTATCGTCTCCCGAAAATATCGGAGCTCGCACGGAAAGAACTGGTATTGGAGGAAAGGGATGTCGTTTTTGAGATATGAAAAACTCTATGGGTGGAGGATTGATTAGGAGGCTCCGTATATTCCTTCTTCATATTTACATTCGCCCAACTCCACCCTTGTTGTATCAATAGGTCGTATGGATATAGATCAAGATGATTCTTATCATCACCTATATTGTGATGCCCTAGTTTCTATAGTAGGTATACGGGCAGGGCTCTACTTTCCATCACATTCAAGTAATATTTTCGACAGAAAACATTCATTTTGTTGGGTTTAGTGCTTATCAGTCAAACAGACTAGTTTCCTTTTTATTTAGATTCTCCTAGTACTTTCCTCACCACTCTCTTCAACGTTAATTACTGTTTGAGTTTTCCCCCATCTCTTCTCTATTCGTTTCACAACCGCACAACCATGCCATATTCAACTATTGTATTCTGAGGTTCTTATATGTTTTTCTTCCTCACCGAGGTTTCGTCAAATTCTTTCCTCCGAGGTCCTCATGTTACCGACCTCGGGTTTTTGTTATTTCTTTTCTTTCACTTGATAGTTCAGTCAGCATAAAAGCCCACTGCTGCGCAGCTGGTAAGAAAATCAAGCTTCTTTTCTCGTTCCCAGTCATATCAATTCACACATTTCGCGAGTGATAATTTGTACATCCGGCTGTACAGGGCCCACGCCTTGGTGCAGTATCCGGAATGCTCCGTCAAATTAAATCTAACCCCCCGGTTGACGGAATTTCTAGATTTAGATACTATCGGTAGGCTCAGAAGGTGCCGGTGGACCCGGTGCTCCCTAGCGGTGCTTTTTTCATTCGGCATTCCCTTGGCTACGACTGGCCCCCCCCGGTGAATCGAAAGACGGCTTAAAGAGTGAAAGGTATGGTCTCCCTCAACCTCAGATGACCCATAATGTATCGAATGGCCATGACAAGAGAATTCTTGAGGTATCTCAAGTAGGGAAGTCCCTTCCTCAATTCGGTCGTGAAGAGCTGTAGAGCAGAATGAGAAGTTCAGGGAAAATAAACCTTGGAAAATCCCAGCTGTTAAAAATCATGTCACCCTGCCACGGAATAATTCCTTTGCCTTAGGTGCCTTATCAAACCCAACGCCGTGGGGAACTCCTACGGTAAGGTATTGAGAGGAGAACTCTCCCTTGTTGATTGCTAAGGTCCAGGAGGGTCTATTAATGCGGGTTAGAAACCTATTGCCCTCGTCACTAAAGTTGTTGACGCGGCTGGTCGTTCCATCCATTTTGCACTTACGCGTCCCACAGTGCTGTACTGTATACTGTACCCTATCCACCCCCTCTACAACCGCTTGCGATGTGGTGAAGCGCGGGGAAGCTGGACAGGATTTCGTGAGGGAGTATTCCGTGGTATGGACAATGCAGCGCCCAGTGCGGCTCCCCGCGGGGAGGTGCCCTGCTTGTTTCCAACCAGAGACCTCACTTGAGGTATTACGCCACGGAGGGGTGGTATATCTGATCTCACTGTGGTTGTAATAATACCCGTAGTTCTTGTAAGCTCGGCCTGAAAGGATGTTTTGATGGAAAACATAGAAAGAAAGACGGCGCTCAGATACGAGCGATGGCTGCCCGAAGACTCACACGTGAGATGCGTAATCGAACCCACATGACACTACTGTACCGGTATTACACACCATGAAAGGAGAAAATACCAACTTCAAACTACAGGCCAATCGCTACTCACAAGATGTAACAGCATGTTTGCTATTCGGATTCTACATTAATCCCGTAGCTAACAACGCACCCAGTCTATTTTGTCCGCGCGGGGCGAAAGAGGGTAGGTTGAGTGCAGTCACCTCCCGCTCTCCCGGGTTTCAATTATCAGGGTATAATACAGTACAGTAATCAAGTGAAATTTCCACGCTATCACAAATTATATTGAGGCACACGTTATTTGATTGCTCTAGCGCTGTTTCCACTAACTGGGTGGCTGTAACCCACACCCTCCATTTCTGAGAGCACGCCATCCGGTTTTTACCGCCCGAAATGCACGGATCATGCTACCACTAAGTTGCAAAGGTGTTTTCCTCTTTTTCATCCGGGCAGAGTAGCGAAACAGCTGACTCTGTCTCCCTATTAATGCGGATAAGGAAAGTACCCTACCAAGGTGTCCGGTTCTCTAGGTATAACCAAGTCGTGATATTTCTATAGAATGCACCAGAGACTTCAGATTCCTTTAACCACTAAGAACACTGCTCTGAAACCGCTTCACGAGACAGGGGTTTGAGACCAAACCCTAATCCTGATTATGCAAGTGTGAGTTAGTGCGTGATTTGGGTAAACAGGAGGGAAACACCAACTAGAGAGATATTCTTTATAGTGTGTAGAGGCCTAGCTCTGGAGCACTTTAGTAACTAAGAATGCGATATCAAATTAGACATGGAGCGGTGGTAGTCGGTGAAGCAGCTTCAATCGCTAATTTGTCAGGTGGAGTGACAGATCTTATTCAGTAGAAGCAGTAGAAGCGAGGCGCTTTTTCACCGCCCGCGAATTTTATCTAAATTCTCATGGCAGAACTTTCTAAGGAGATGGGCCTCCAAAGTCGGTTAAAAAAAGGGGGAAAATCAAATATACCGCGCCCGCGAGAATGCCCGCGGCTACTCTGGCGTACTGGTGGGTTTTTTGTAGACGATGGAGGTCAATTAGGGTTTCCACTGCTCCGCATATTTTTGGTGCTCCTTAGCAGAGATTAGCTTACCCGTCTGACCCCACCCACCACCCTATCCGATATGTTACGATAACGAAGAGCAGAATGAAAGGAGTGGATGTTTACACTACCGGTATTGTTCCTGTGTGGTTGGTGTTTGCTACACTAATTCCGCAGAACACATTTTCGCCTCGGTTCTGGGATGGGTTCCCGTCTGATACTGTTTATGCATACTACCGGTAGTGCCGACCACTACAACTATGTGCTAGTAATATCTCCCAACTCCGACCAATCGTCATGCCCATCTGGGAGAGCACTCGGAGTGTCGAATCGCTTTTGAAAAGAGTCGATGTTGCGCACAGTACCACCAAGATCTAATACAGTTCCATCCGTGATGGCGGTTCTTTTTTGGACATCAGGGCCACCCATACCGCACACACCATGGCACCCCCCGCCGGAAGAGAGGCCACCCGCCCTCACCCATCAGTACCATTGGAAAACCGGGAAATGGGGTCCGTAAAAACTTGAATTTCTCGTCCTAGTTAGGTGTAATGTGCTATACCCAGCCTCCACCCAGGTGAGCTCCTCCAATACCGGTACGTGAACAGGCACCTACCCACCCACAACACCCTGTTCAGCAGCGTGACTAAATTGGCGATGCCAATCAATCATAGCTAAGGTTCCTCCTTTAATTACCGGTACTTCGGCAATATTGGTACTAAAGGTTAAATAACTATCCTCATGAATAATGGCTACCTAGACCCTCACTACCGCAGGACCCTGTAGAGTTGTTGCGTTCGGAAACTCCGCTGCAATTTTCGTGAAATCAGGACACAGTGACATTCACTGCGGTTAAACGGTGTTAGGCTTTCTCCTTGCTTTTGGGTGAGTACGCAGGGTGCACGAGCTAATGTTGGGAACATTCTGTCAGCCCAGCCTGAAGATAACCCCTTGTTGTGGTACTGTACACGTAATGGCCAGTCCAGGCTCAATGCTGGTGGCGGGGTCGCTTCAACGGCTAATTATTAACTACTGGTACCGTTTGTCTTGCTGCAGGTATAACAGATTTTTTTTTTTCTCTTGTTTATTTCTTCAGTTTCGTTAAACTCCTGAGTTGTGTGAAGATACAGTACTAGTACAGCCATATCCTTCACTCGTATAATAGTTGGTCCGCCTATGGCGCACCAGGGTGAGTGCGGTCGCATCCTACTCTCCGGAACGAATCTCGGCAATCAGAAATCAGGGCAACATACCGTCTACCGGTGTGAAGGGGGTATAGGTTTTAGGGTCTGGAGGCGGCGTTTCTTCTGGTATTTGTGTGTGCCAGACTAGGGGGTTAGGAGGATAGCTTAGCTCACAGTTCTGCACAGTGGAGGTGTGACTTTCTTTTTATTCTTAGGATAGATGGCAACCACGGAGGAGGACAGAGAGAAAACAACCACCCCACCCCCTATAGAAAATTACCGTTTGTCTTATATTTTTTGTTTCTTTCTAGCTTTGAAAATATACCACTGATCATTGGAGCACTTCTGCAATTCGTTAAGCCTCAATTTATCCAAGGGTTCATTCACCGGGAAATACAGGGAGCTCTACTCGGTCGGACACACCATCCAAATAAGGGAGGCTTATGAGAAGCTCCCACAAAGTGGTGCTCTGAAACGGATTGGTGTTGCATATTCCGACAACCCGTACCTCCTCTCCCAATTGCTGTTTGTCGTACTTAGGGATCGCAGAAAGTGTTTTCGGTTGGAACCTCAGGCGATGGTCTCTCTCCGGTCAATAGGCATCGTATTTACCGGTGATGGAGGTATTGGAGTCCACGCATTCTTAAGATGGATGGAGTCCTGGTTTGCCACGATGGGGGAAGACTTCGATGGAGGGACTGTACAGTCGATAAAGAAAAGAGTTGCTCAAATACATGTTGCATGCCCAATCCGATCTGCAGCAGGTCGATTTTTGCGTACCCTCTCCGATGAAGTCTTATGGGATAAGGATGTACTGAAACAAAGGTTAATTGAGCACTTTGATGATGCTGACATGGATGGCCAAGCACAAGAGGACATCCTATCCATAATGAGTACCCTTCGGCAAGGTGATCATGATGTCTTCCGATACTCGCGCAAGGTTCTGAAGTTGCTCCGGGGAAGACCAGATGGCCTACAACACTACGATAGAATTCTGATCAGTTATTACATCGATGGCTTGGAGAGCCAACGCTTGCAGGACATGGCAATTTTAAGTTTTTTGAAGCCAGACTCCCATGAGAACCCTCCTCAGGTGGTAAAAGGCGTCATGCGGTTTGCGGCCCAATTGCGGATTAAAGGCTACAAAAGGCAAGGTGATGATGATGATGATGATGATGATGATGATGTGAGCACCCATGAGGAGTCCAGTGATATAGATGAGTCGGATAGCAATTCGGCGTCGGATGCGGAAGTGTATTACAGTCGTTCCAGAAGATCGAGGCTGGCAAGAAGGGAGAAGAAACCAAGTAAGAAGACGGCGAAAAGATTGAGAAGCAGAAGTATGAAGAGGCAAAAGGGAGAAAAGGAAGCGGAATCCGTACGAGGAGAAGTTCGAGAACTACGGGTTATGATGCATGACCTGATGAAGCTTCATAAAGCTGCTGCAGTTACAAAGACAAGTGCAGGTACTCTTACGGCAGATGAAGATATCATTCCGTTAGATACCTATGCAATTGGAGAAGAGCATAGGCGATATTCAGAACCCAGTCAGCACCATTACCCTCCTCAAGCTGGCTATACCTATGAGAGCGGCAGGCATTCAGGGTATATCAGTCACGAAAATCAATCGCGGTCACTTCCCGCCCCGGTCCAGATAGCTTTCAACCACGTACCATACATTACACTCGTATACAACAGGCACCTTCACCGCAGCAGGTACTTTCGCATCAACAAAGACTCCATATAGAACCTAACGGTGATCATTCCTTGAATGCCTATCATACTGCACCAGTCAGAGAACGAAATGGGCGGCCTCCTCCTATTGTCGGGCCTGATGGTGGCCTCTATTTTCCTGCTCGGCCAAGAGTTTGCTTCCACTGCCAGCAAGAAGGGCACCTCCGTCCGCATTGTCCCCAACTTTACGGAAATAGACTTCCTCCGCAGACTGTCAATATTGCATTAGAGCAGCCAAAACATCCTACGGTTAGCAAAGAGCCTTTTGCAAAACGACATGATAGCCCAGTTCATGTGGTTGAGATTGCCTCAAAGTCTTCCGCATTGCACGGGATGAAAGTTCGTGAAGTGACAGACATGGAGGCAAGCCCTATCGACTTGATAAAGTTTATTCACGAGGTTTCCAATGATACCGAGGAAGAGGATGACAGTATTCACTACGGAGAACCTGTTATGGCAGGGGAGCGAGCACGCCAATTTAGCGAGTTGCCACCAGAGTTTGATGGGGAACCAGGACCGGCAAGCCAGAGACAGCGAAGGAATAGCCCCGATGATGGCGGCAATGCGGAGGTGATAGGAAGTAGGCAAGCAATGGGACCAAGGATTTCCAAAGCTGAGCGAAAGTCAATTCGGATGATGACAGGGCACCAGAAGTTTGATTTCATCGGAGCCTTTCGAGATGCTCCTGTTGTAGGGCTGAACTGGGGCTCACTTTTTGATTTAGCGCCTATGGTGAAGAAAGACATTTGCCGCCTACTAGTCCAAGAGCGAACCAAGAGAATGGGGCAAGTTAAAGGAAAAGGGAAAGGAAAGAAGATGACAATTGATAGAGCCACACAAGAGGAAGAGGAAGAGGAAGAGGTTTTAGTGGTGGCAACGGATAGGAATTTGGGAGACGTGGCAAATTTCTACACGAAGGGGACTGTCCAGACGCATGCCCGAAGTTATCAAGTTAGCCGGATTTTGGTGGATGCGGGCTCTGTCGTCAACTTAATGCCCATCCAACTTCTTCGCTTTATGGGAGCTAAGCTACAACGATCCGGCGGCATGGTTATTCGCACTGCTACGAACGCGTTAGCCAAGATTGCGTGCTGTTCCAACTTACGAGTAACTATAGCAGGCATACCTTGTGATCTGCACGTATACGCCCTCCCCGAAGAATATAAACTGACATACCCGATGCTCTTGAGTCGCCGTTGGCTGCAAGCCGTCAAAGCGAAGGGGGATTACAGTAATGGCCGTTATTATATTACCAGCAGTCAGGGCACGAGGGTAAGAATACCAAGCGATGAGAGCTACAAGCTACAAGATATGAGATGGGCGTCACAAGGGCGGCAGCCGCGGGTTCCAATTGTCTTGAGAGATAGGACAGCAGACAAAAGTAGATTATCAGCGGAGGTTGAGGAAGAGCTAAAATGGCAACAAGAGAGGGGCATAGGATTTTTCAAGGAGTTGATTGATTTAATTAAGCGAGAGGCGGACAAGCAGATATGCGAAGAGGGTGATGATGTGGAAGCAGAGGATGAGATTCTGAGTGAGGAATCGGAAAACTAAGGACACCAGTTATTACTTTGAGCCGACTGACTGGTGTAAGAAAAGTGGATGATATGCAAAAGAAATTATGTGTATTGGAATGAACAGGCTTGAGTGAAAATCATGTGAATAGTGAGGGATTTGTAATTAGTGATATGGAGGGATGTTCAGAAGAGAGGGAGACAGCTGATATTACAGACGGGGAAGCAATGGCAATGGATCAGGAGTTATCTATTGCTGCTTCCGGGGTTGATGAGGATTTTGTGGATGGAATAGAAGCATTTGGAGAAGACGAGGTTTATTTTTGTGGAGAAGTGGGGAGTTGGACCAATAGCGGATGGGATTCGCAAATGGTTAATACAAGAGAGATAGGAAGACCAGCGGACATGATGGAGGGGTCTAAGGAGAAGGATTGGGATATGTATAGAGATGGGCAGAGGGATGCTGGCAATGAAGTGGAAGGGCCGGGTGTGCCCGAGGAGTATGATAGGAGATATGAAGTGGAACTGGCATGAGAGCGAGGTTCAGCGAATATGAATGAAGCAGCTGAGATAGAGGCTTTCGGACGAGTCCGCGAGTTTCCTACCAAAAGACAACCGCAGAGCTTCCGGCGATCATTGACGGACAATTCAGCAACCGAGATTTCCACATGGTTCGACACTACCAAGATTAAGTTCGGGGAAGAGTTGTCTGAGGAGCAGAAAGGCAAGATCAAGCGATTATTATTTACTTGGAAGGACCTATTCGCAGGTACGATCGAAGAGATGCCGATTACTGATTTAGTAGAACATCGGATTCCGGTCTATCCTGGATCAAGGCCGACACGTGCAAAAGAGAAAATTTATACCAGGGAAGAACAGGATTGGCTTGACAAGCATCTGCCTGAAATGGAAAAAGCTGCAATTATTGCCCAATCAGAATCGCCTTGGTCCCATCGCACGAAATTCGTACGCAAGAAGGATGGTGGATTACGCATGGTTCATGTGTTTTGCCCGATCAACCAAGCTACGATCCTATCCAGTTACCCAATAAAACGCATCGAACCCGTGGTAAATAACCTGATGAAAGCAACCTTCAAGACCTATTTTCAAGCGGATGCAGCAAACGGATATTGGGCTGTTGCAATGTATCCGCTACATGCCTACAGAACAGCATTTGCGGCGCATAATGGGCAATGGCAATACCTTCGGATGGGGCAAGGATTAGCTGGAGCACCTGGCTAAAATCACACTAAAGGGAAGTAAATATGGATTCTTTCTCGATAGGATTAGTCCCCTGGGGTTCTCGAGTGATGGAAGTGGGCTACGTCCTTCCTTAGATAAAGCCTTTGCGATACGAGAATATCCACGACCTACGTGTGCTGCGGAAGCGGAAGCATTTATCTACATAACAATCTACCTACGGCAGTTTATCCCTGGACATGTAGAGCATGCCCAAGTTCTCAAGGAAGCAATAATCTACCAGTCATCCGAAGGAAGAGAGAGCCAAAGGTCGAGGCAGACTAGCAAGAGGGGAAAACCAATAAAGGTTGTTTGCGGATTTGAATGGGGGAAGAAGCAAGAGGAGTCTTTTCGGGCACTCAAGCACGCCATTATTGAGAACGTTGTTTACGGAGGAGACGATCGCAAGCAGTACCATCTAATGACTGATGCCTCACTTCATGCGTTAGGAGGTGTGCTTTTTCAACTACCAAATCTTCCCGAAGGTACAACCCTCACCGTTTCTACAAGAGTTGAAATGAAGATCATAATGTTTATCTCCAAGCGATTCCTACCAGCCGAAACACATTATTCCACAACTGAGCGAGAGGCATTAGCAATTCTGCGGTGTTTAGAGGAGGTCCGGTGGCTAGTATTAGGTTCCCCCTTTTCCACAAAAGTTTACACGGATCATCAAGCATTATTGGGACTACTGCGAAAGGATGACGCTCATGGCCGAATCGTGCGATGGCAAATACGCCTATCGGAATACGATGTTGAATATATTCATATTCCTGGCAGAGAGAATGTTTTGGCGGATGGCTTGAGCAGACTGAGATGGGTGTGTGATAGCGATGCAGGAAAGGAAGCTGCAGAGGAGCAGCAAGTATTTAGTATTGAGAAGGAGCAGTTAGAGGTGGAGTGGAAAGAATGGTTGGAGGATGAGTGGTATGGTGCAGTGGTTCACCTAAGGCTGTTTGGAGATTTAGAAGCATTTCGGGGACAAGATGGGGAGTCCTTAACTGGACATCGGAAGCGCCGAATACGGCAAAAGTCACGGCCATATCGACTTATATGCCCCGCCTCGACGAATGACTATGATGTACCGAGAGATCATCAAGTGGCAATTACGGGAATCAGAGTTCCGGGTGATAGTCACATCACTACCGAGTTGCAGTGTCAGTTGACCTATGTTGAGAGGAACGGGAAGGAGGCAATCTGTCTTCGCGCAGGTCAAGTCATACCAATCCTTTATCAGTTTCATGATTGCCATGGGCACTTCGCCTCGGGAATACTACTGCGTACCTTGATAGGAAGGTACTATTGGCCTACGAGGACGACGGATATAACTCGTTATTGCAATACCTGTTCAGACTGTCAGATGATCAGACCTTTGAAGCCCTCGGTTACTCAATTGACAATTGTGCATCTTCAACCGTTAGACATGATGGGATTTGACTTCATGGGAAAATTTCCAGATACCCCGCGGGGGAACAAATACATAGTCATTGGGGTTGATTACTTCACCCGCTTCTTATTTGAAAAGGCCGTTCCCGATAGTCAAGGGAAGTCAGCAGTGGCACTCTTAGAAGAAGTAATCAGACAAGTTGGATGGCCACGAGCGGTATATACAGACAACGGGGCACACTTTGTCTCTGGGGCATTTGCGAAGACGTTGAAAGACTCCTCAGTCGTACACCTTCCTGCGCTGAAGTCCTACCCACAATTAGTCGGTCTAGCAGAGCGATACGTCAAACTTCTAGTCGATGGCTTCAAAGTGACGATTATGGCCCACCAAGCACCTCAGACTAATTGGGACCTCTTTGTCACATCAGTTATCCATGCAGTGAATACTCGAGTTCTAAGTGTTCATGGATACAGTCCAGCAGAATTACTCCTAGGATATAATCCAAGCAAGGCAGGCTGGGATATTACATCCGAGACCGCAAAAGCTGTTACTGTGCTTTCAACTGTCCTCGAAAAAGGAGATAACCTATGGGACACAGAAGCGGATCTCGCAGAACGGCAGCTAGAACGACTTGCCAGGCTAGATGACCTCCGGGAAAAGGCTGCAGTAAAGATTGTGGAGCAAGCCGAGAAGCGAGAAAGCAGTCAACCACGAATGCGATACAGACCCCCGATAGCTGGCGATCTAGTCCTGTTAAGAAGGTTTCTCTTGGATCAGCGCCGAGGGAGCAAGCTCGAAGCTCGGTGGGAAGGACCCTATATTTTATCGGACCTTTCCTGGCATGGGAAAAGTGGGCGACTCCTCGATATCAACACAAGACAAATCGTACGCGTCAAAAAGGGGGCTCTCAAAGACCGTGTCCGCCTCAACGATCTGAAAGTTTATCTTCCACGGAGAACAGAGGATCAGCCGGGAGTAGAGATGGTAGATATCTTGGAGTATGAGAGAAGCACATGCACGATACAACCAGTGGAGGAGCAAGGGGCGAATTGGACTAAAGGAGCACAGGGAAAGAGCTTGGAATGAATCAGGAGAGAATATGGGATTGATGGGGGAGAGAAACATCATGTTTAGTCACTCGACTACGTATGGAAAGAGACTTGGAGAAGAATGAGCAAGCAATAACTAGCGATTGATATGTTGTACCACTAGTTGATTTTTCGTTGATAGCCTTCGGGGGCGAAGGCAAGAGGAAGGAGGGACTCTTGTGAAGGGGGTATAGGTTTTAGGGTCTGGAGGCGGCGTTTCTTCTGGTATTTGTGTGTGCCAGACTAGGGGGTTAGGAGGATAGCTTAGCTCACAGTTCTGCACAGTGGAGGTGTGACTTTCTTTTTGTTCTTAGGATAGATGGCAACCACGGAGGGGGACAGAGAGAAAACAACCACCCCACCCCCTATAGAAAATTACCGTTTGTCTTATATTTTTTGTTTCTTTCTAGCTTTGAAAATATACCACCGATCATTGGAGCACTTCTGCAATTCGTTAAGCCTCAATTTATCCAAGGGTTCATTCACCGGGAAATACAGGGAGCTCTACTCGGTCGGACACACCATCCAAATAAGGGAGGCTTATGAGAAGCTCCCACACCGGTAGTATGAATCTCCACGGGTTCAGAAGTCCATTACACCAAACCCTAACCAGCTGTCCAAGATCAATCGCTTTGCGGGAAAGATCCCGTGGGTTTGGCGGTAAGGAAGTGACATGTGTGACGACACCAACGGGGAAGAGGAAGGAAGCCAATGACGCAAGCCAGCAGACCGGACACCCAGATCGATACAGCTGATTGGGGGGTACCCATCCCCGTCCATACTGTAAAAGAAGTCTACACCTTCGTTAACCTTCCTAAAAGGGGTGGTTGACACATGGGGATCAATAGCAACTTGCCGGACGTTATGCTGATAAGAGGGATCACTCCAAGCACCACCTAGCCCGGAATTCACGAACAAACAACAGGCAGGATTGCTCATCAACGCTCGTGTAAGAACTATAACGCTAAATCTTGATGTATGTTTTCCATTCCCGTCGTCGAGAGACCCACTCGGCTGAGAGGATATCCTGTGGATCGAGAGGCTATCCCTTAACTAAGTCGGGCATCCAGTGACCGGGGCATGGTAATTTTAGTAATCAAGTAAAGTTAAAGTTTCCCCGCTATCACAAATTAAATTTTTTGCTCTTGCCTCAAGTGTGTTCTGGGGATGATCAGCGCCTTCACTTTTCAGGCTAATCTCCATGGCTGGGGTATAGTACGAGTATTCCGGCCACCAGGTTGTCTGTTCCGCCACCGGGACTTGCTTTGCCGCGAATGGAAAGTGACCCACTATCCCTGCCCATGGGTCTAACCCTCGGGTTCAAGCCGGTCTCCGAATGGCGCAAGCGAGCTAGGGCCGCAGGTCTCTTTTGTCAGCTAATTCTAACTTAACCCTCAGCAGAGAAGTCACATTCCCTGCAGATGTACATAAATTTACAACAAATTAGATCAAACAAGTATTTTTTCGTTCCCCTTCGTTCAAGCGTCTTCTATGCAGGCGTAGATTCTAGTGGTATGCAATCGGGGAAACATTGAGAAGGCTTTATGCCCTTCTCAGAGCCAGAATGTACCCCAGGAAACGTCTCCTTTACACTCACCATAGCTTAGGTTTTACCCGCATGACACAGTGGGTGAATGACGTACTCACATCTTGTATCGTGCGTAATACAAGTACGAGCAAGGAAGAGCCAAAGGCCTGACCGTGAGCACGAATAACATCCTATTTACTTCGTAACTCCGACTTCGTTCCTCGGTGGTTCAAGGACATCCAGTACTAATGGTGATGCTCATCCTGCCCTCTGTGGCCAGTTTTATTTCAGGCGCAGTTGACCACGGCTAAGCTCACGTGGCCAACGGGATATCCCGCGAGTTTCGCAAGCTATTGGATAACTATAATGGAGTAGATATATTGTTAAAGAATCCAAGGTAATAGCACAATGCAAAATTAACCCTGCAAAACTAGAATGTTATAACGCAAATCTGCCGTGCAGCTGTTCAACTCTAGACAGGAGGGAGTATCTCTCATGTGCTTACCGTCCGATCCCCCCCAGAGGTCTTTGAGTATAGACCGGGTCACGCAAAGAGGAAATTTCTTGGACAGGCGAACTTACTCAATAAATAGAGCATATGGAGTGCGTTCATCTGTGACATTCCTAAAAATTCTATTCTACCTGGTGCTGAAGAAAAGATAATACCGGAACCTAAGGTAACACCGATATCATAGTGATAATCGACCTTACCTACAGTAAGCCTGGATAATGGACCGTGTGCTTGATACAAGTAGTCTAGCATTGCCCGCCCGGGAAAGGGGGCAAAAAAAGAACACAGAAAAAGCGCAGCCCCCCCTCCCACTTCTGGGATGGAAAAGGAAGAAGAAAAATTCTTAACCTTGCCGGGAGAGGAAAACCCCAGCGACATAGCGCAAACACCAATGAATTCGGTTTTCCACTATCCTCAATTGTGTGATGTTGGAGTATCCGCGTCGAGGGTTACCACCGTTTCTTGAATCGCTGCTACGGGAACGTAAAGTTATGGGGGTAAACAAGGGCCGATCCTTGGCTCAGACACATGGATATTCCCCCCACCCCACTCGTGTGTTATGATACCGCCGATACGGTAAACTTCAATGTGCCACAGCTCGAGGAAGTTGGCTTCTATCCCCGCGCTGACGTCTCAAGTGGAAAATATAGTTAAATTTGGGCAGCTAACAGTAACCTCACTTAACCTATATTACGAGAAGTTATATGCTCCAATACCTTCATCACTTCGCTTCCGTGGCTGCAGGGGAAGATTTACCCCTCCTCACAAAAGAAAATATCGCTTCCCCACTTAACGTTGTGGAGCTGTTGGAGGGGCACAGTGCGTATTATGTAGATCCTTTATTCTCGGACTCCCTCTTCCTCTATACCACCTTATTGGTGGTCGGGTGTATCAGCTGTACGTTGGGATAAAGTTTTTCCAGAGGGCTATAGCGGAAAAGACAAAAGAGCGAGTGATGTGCTGTGAAGAGGAGGAATATTTCTGGGAATGAGGGGAATTGGATCCTTGGACGGGAAAAACAGCATAACCCAAGTGTAGAAGTAGTATAATGGACAGTGCTTCGGTGTAAATTCCTAGGCCGTGCTGCTACTTTTCTTTTATATAGGAGGGGGACTTCGTCCGGATCGCCACCTGCATGCACCTCCGTCTCGTGTCCCGAACTCCCATAGCATCCTGTGGACTCCGCTAAACCCGCGACTCCTCAGACAGCTCCCTTCCGCTACTATACATAGCACAGTAAGTACCCAATACCTACTTTACCATTTCCCTTCATCGAAAGTTCGCCCGAACACCACCGTACACCACGAACCCCTCACCTTCAGCCAATCCAGAATCCTTGCTTATGCGTGGTCACACCACTGTGTTTCCAATCCCAGAGCCAGCCAATACGTATGGGGCAAGTTGAGCGTCCCCCGAGAGCTGATGGATTTCGCAAATTGGGTGAGGGATACTCATGAATCTTGTTGGCCGTAGAGCTGGTAATGGGAGCTTACGTAGGCTGTGCCTTCTGGTGGGACCGCCCCTAGTGAGCCCTCACCAGGGGTGTCGGGAGAAGCGCGGCTGAAGATCGAACACGGGATTCTGGTCCTGAGGGGACCCAAGCCGCATAACGAAATGCTCATGCGTCACTAAAGAAAATTGTGCATATTGGTTTTGTTAAAGGCTATGGCAAAGGCAGAGCTAATAAATTGGGACGCTACCGAGGAGGTGAAAGGATTTTGATGGTAGAAAGTATCGGAGGTAGGGGGAAGCCCGCTTAAAAGAGAAGCTACGAAACCTTCCCTAAATTTGCTAAAACCAAAATTCGGGATATTGCCTTGTGGCCTGGATGGGTGAGGTCCTTATTCCATCAATAGGATGTCGCGGTCACTAAGGGACCAAACGAATCTCCTGAAAACTAGAATGGAACATGGACATTATTACTAAGATGGATCTTCTAAAGGCCCCCCCCGCAAAAAAAAAAAAAAAAAAAAAACTTACGACGCCTTGCTCTCTCGATTCGGGCCCCAGGGGGGAATCTCGCACATATTGGATAACCTATTCAAACCCGGAACGCCCAAGCATAGAAATTTAAAAAGATAAAAAGAGGGAATCCCGTCAAAAACACTATTAAGGTATTTTTGAAAATAGCCCAAACACTCCAGATAAAATAGAACAAGAGAGTAAGAGAATAGCCTTTCCGGAATGATACTAAAAGGAAACATCAAACTAGAGCGCTGGATGACGGAGAGGTGGGAGGAAGATCAACCAAGTTTCGTAAGATGGGGTTTCATTTTGGCGGCGACGTCCGGGATAGGAGACTGATGGTGCGGATATGAGATGATGGTTGATACGGTTGGGGAGTTGACCACCGGGTCTGTAGTAAGCGAACTACCCTGCGGCGTTGATACAAGGCGGATATGCTACTGTATGTAGAGTATAGCAAAACACTTTAGTTGACTAGGGGATAACATCTGCACGGCCTAATGCAGACTTTACCACTTACTCATCGGGATTGCGAAAGCCAGAAGAGTGGTGTTTAGTCAACCGGGAAGGCCGAGTCGGGGTTCACATCGGCATGGAGTCGTAGGATCTCCACCACTCCTTCATGACCATTTGCAGCAGCTCGGAGGAGGGGTGTTTGGTCATCCCAATCTGCTAGGTTGGGTCTGACACCCCCGCAGTCTAGAAGGACCCTTACCACCCCTTCATGGCCATTTGCCGAAGCTCGGAGAAGTGGTGTTTGATGATCCCGATTTGTTGAGTTGGGGTTGACATCGGGGTGGGTCAGCAGTACCTTTACCACCCCTTCATGACCATTTGCAGAAGCTAGGAAGAGTGGTGTCTGGCCATACGGATCTGCTGGGTTGGGGTTGGCATCAGCGCAGCTTAGCAGGGTCCTTACGACTCCTTCATGGCCACTCGCGGAAGCTATAAGGAGCGGTGTTTGGTCATCGGAATCTGCCGAGTTAGGGTCGACACCTGCGCGGCTTAGTAGGGCCCTTACAACTCCCTCAAGGCCATTTGCTGAGGCTTCGAAGAGTGGTGTTCGGTTGGACCGGACCGCTAAGTCGGGAATGACATCGTTACTGTCCAGTAGGGCCCGTACCACTCTTTCATGGCCATTTATAGAAGCTAGCAAGAGTGGTGTTCGGCCACACGGATCTGTTGTGTTGGGGTCGATATCAGCGTGGTTTAGTAAAATCCTTACAACTTCTTCATGGCCGCTTTCAGAAGCTAGCAAGAGTGGCGTTCGCCCATGCGGATCTGTTGAGTTGGGGTTGACATCCGCGCTGCTGAGTAGAGTCCTTACATCTTCTCCATGACCGCTCGCGGAAGCAATAAAGAGCTGCATTTCTTTTATCAAAATCTGTTGAATTGGTGTTGAAATTCGGGGAGGAATAGTAGGATACTAACCTCTCCGTAATCGCCATTTCCTAAGGTCCCAGAGACTCGTGTTCGCCAACCCCGAATAATTGCGGTTGGTGTGACATTGGCATGGCTTAATAGTGCACTTACCACCCCTTCATGGCCATTTAAAAAAGCTCGGTGGAGTGGTGTTTGGTCATTCCAATCGGCTAAGTTGGGGTTGGCATCCTCGCGGCTTAGTAGGGCCCTTACCACCCCTTCATGGCCGTTTGCAGAAGCTCGGAAGAGTGGTGTTTGGTCATCCCGATTTACTGAGTTGGGGTTGACATTTTTGCAGCCGAGCAGAATTTCTACCACCCCCACATGGCCATTTGCAGAAGCTAGGAAGAGTGGCGTCCGGCCATAAGGATCTGTTGAATCGGGGTTGATATCAGCGCAGTTTAGCAGGGTCCTTACGACTCCTTTATGGCCGCTCCCGGAAGCTATATGGAGCGGTGTTTGGTTATCAAAATCTGCTGAGCTGGGGTTGATATCACCGTGGCTCAGTAGTGTCTTTACTACTCCTTCATGGCCATTTGCAGAGGCCAGGAAGAGTGATGTCCGGCCATACGGATCTGTTGTGTTGGGGTTGACGTCAGCGTGGCTTAGTAAAATCCTTACAACTTCTTCATGGCCACTTTCAGAAGCTAACAAGAGCGGCGTTCGTCCATGCGGATCTGTTGAGCTGGGGTCGATATCAGCGTGGCTAAGTAGCGTCCTTACATCTTCTCCATGGCCGCTCGCGGAAGCAATAAAGAGCTGCATTTTGTCATTAAAGTCTGTTGAATTGTGGTTGATATTCCGGGGGAAAGGTAGGATACTAACCACTCCATAATCGCCATTTTCCAAGGTTTCAGGGACTCGTTTTCGGCAACCCCGAACAGCCGAGGTTGGTGTGACATTGGCATGGCTTAATAGTTCACTTACCACCCCTTCATGGCCATTTGAAGAAGCTCGGTGGAGTGGTGTTTGGTCATTCCAATCGGCTAAGTTGGGGTTGACATCCTCGCGGCTTAGTAGGGCCCTTACCACCCCTTCATGGCCGTTTGCAGAAGCTCGGAAGAGTGGTGTTTGGTCATCCCTATCTGCTAAATTGGGGTTGACATTTTCGCAGCCGAGCAGAATTTCTACCACCCTTACATGGCCACTTGCGGAAGCTAGGGAGAGCGCTGTTCGACCATAGGGATCTGTTGAGTTGGGGTTGGCAGCGTATCTTAGCAGTGTCTTTACTACTCCTTCATGGCCGCTTGCTGAAGCTACAAGGAGTGGTGTTTGGTCCTCAGAATCTACTAAGTTGGGGTCAACTTCGACGAAGCTTGGTAGGACCCCTACAACTCTTTCATGGCCATTTTCTGGGGCTTCAGAGGGTGGTGATCGGTAAGCCGGAATTTCTGGGTTAGAGGTAACATCAGTGTGGCCTAGTAGGGCCCGCACCACTCCTTCATGGCCGTTTGCAGACGCTATCAAGAGAGGTGTTCGTCCACACCGATCCGTTGAGTTGGGGTTCACATCGGGGCGGCTTAGTAGGATTCCTACCACTCCTGTATGGCCATTCCCAGAAGCTAGGAAGAGTGGTGTTCGCCCATAAGGATCTGTTGAGTTGGGGTTGACCTCGGGGCAGGCTAGTAGGGTTCTTAGGTCTCCTTCATGACCATTCGCGGAGGCTACAAAGAGGCGTGTTCCGTCACCAAAATCTGCTGAGTTGGAGTTGACATCGCCGTGGCCTAGTAGGATCCTTGCCACTCCTTCATGGCCATTTCCTGAGGCTTCGGAGAATAGTGTTCGGCAGCCCCCGGCCGCTGGGTTGGGTATAATACGGGGGTGGCTGAGCAGGGCCCGCATAACTTCTTTATGGCCATTTACAGACGCTAACAGGAGTGGTGTTCGTCCATGCGGATCTGTCGAGTTGGGATCCACATCGGTGCGGCGCAGTAGGATCGTTACCACTCCTTCGTGGCCATTTGCAGAAGCTCGGAGCAGCGGTGTATGGCCACCCCAATCCACCAAGTTGGGGTCAACCTCTCTGCGTCCTAGCAGGACCCCTACCACTTCTGCATGGCCGTTTGCAGAAGCTCGGAAAAGTGGCGTTTGGCCATCCCGATCTGCCGAGTTGGGGTTGACATCTTCGCAGCCCAGCAGAATGTCTACCGCCCCCACATGGCCATTTGCAGAAGCTAGAAAGAGTGGTGTTCGGCCATAGGGATCTGTCGAGTTGGAGTTGACATCAGCGCGTCTTAGCAGGGTCCTTACAACTCCTTTATGGCCGCTTGCGGAAGCTATAAGGAGTGGGGTTCGGCCATACTGATCGATTGAGTTGGAGTTGACATCCCGGCAGCCTAGCAGAATCCCTACTACTCCTTCATGACCATTTGCGGAGGCTCGGTAGAGTGGTGTTTGGTCATCACAATCTGCTAAATCGGGGTTGACACCGGTATGGCTTAGCAAGATCCTTACCGCTTTTTCATTCCCGTTTCCGGCTGCCAACATTAAAGGTGTACGACCCCACTCGTCAAATTGGTTCACATTCGCCCATTCCCTACTCAAAAGTTCCTCCAAAAGTTCGTCGATTCCAAAGCATGCGGTGTAGTGCAATCCGCCAAACCCCGCAGAGCCGCGCCGCAGGTGCTGTGGTGACCCACCGTTCAACAAGAAGATTTTTGCAGCCGCATGCTTGGGGTATTGGTCCAGAATACTGAGTGCGACGTGCCTCACAGATGCTGTAAGCTCTTCCCGGGCATGGGCTCCCCAGTGACAGGAGGCGTAGGCGAGAAACGGGAAAGCAGGTGGTACAGCTTCAAGATCAAACGGGAGCTCCCGAACTGCTTGAGTCCCTAGATAGCTCAAACAAACCTCGGCAATAGTGGCATGGGGATTCTGAAAGGCAGTGTCCTGGTAGTTGCGCAAATAGTCCTCTAATGTAGGATGTACAAGGCGGACAGTTGAAGAGGCGTGGTCAATGGTGACTAACCCCATACAGGATTCCAAAATAATGTCTATGTGAGGAACCATTTCAGTATTGATATTCCGAGATCCGGGTTCCACCGCCAAAGCATGGCGTAGCTCACTGATGAGCAGCGGCCGCTGTGAAAATGAGATCCACATCAGAGCCGAGATTCCAGGCCCTGCAAGGGCTTTATTCTGCTCGTTTATTCTCTTCAGAGTAGCGGCGTAGGCATCATCCAAGCGGTTTTTTATCTCACGGAGCCCCCTTTTTCTTTTGCCAAAGGTGGTCTCTCGTAATATTGCATCAACCTGCAAGGTAACAAGTAGGAAGCTTTAGTCTATCGTTAGCTATCTGTTTGCAATGGTGTTGATCTATACACACTTTTTCGAAGATTCCTTAGGAATTTTCGCCATAATTTCTGACTTGAGGCCAGCGTCCATCACTCTAGGATGTGGATCGTTTTCCAGTTTTGTCGCCAAATACGTGTTAATGTCACTAGAGCGAGGATGTATAGTGATGGCCGCCTTATCCATATCCAGCGGAATATTCCTTTCTAAGTCAGATTTGATACAGAGCCTCGCGGTGAGAAACAATCTAGCATTCGGCGATTTATCTGAGATTTGGCGCAAGGAGTGTAGAAACAGGGATCTATGCTCCACCGCAATCTCATCCAGTGCATCAACACAGATAAACACCTGCTGGTAGTGGCCCAACACTATCGGAAATAGTTCAATAATCTTTGCAAGCCCCGGTGCCCGTCCTCCAAGATGAGTTTTCGCGGCTTGGAAGGCGTGCGCGATCGCTCCAGGGATTTCTGGCAGCCCCATCACAAACTGCCTCAAGAGGCTCCCAATCATAACTGCCGCCGTTCGGTCTTGCTGCCACCGATAATCGCAGTATAGGCAGCCAACTGAAATATTCTGTCCCGGTGTTTCATCGCATAGCCTATCTATAACTAAGGAGCTATTGTTGCGTGAGTAGTGATCCGGGTATGTACGGGCTTTCAAATCCTACCAAATAAAAGTCTTTCCTGTCCCTGGGGCACCATGGCAAAACAGAATTGCTCCAGCCGACGGGTCATTTCTCTGTTCCCACCATGCTCGAAATTGGCTACTCTGCAGCACCCACTCTCCTATACCATTGACGCGAGTACAGGCCACATCACGGTGCTTCTCTCGTGAATCCAAAGGTGATATCCATGATAGAACCGGGGATTCTTCGGCACTGATAGTTGTGTAATAGTTAGTAGTATTGATATTATTATTCGAGTTTAGGACATTACAGCAGTTGCTGTTGTTGTTGTTGAGTATGTTTTGGCTGTAGCTGTCACCCATGGTTTCCGAATACAGGCTGGTGGTATAAGGGATGATAGATGCTCTTTGGAGATAGGCCTGAACAAAGCTGGTGGGATGTTGATGAAGAATGTCAGTTTCTAGCGAAAGAGGGTGTCTTGATGAAAAAGGAATACCACACACCGGCGCGGAAGTGGCCGCAACTGGCCACTCCCGGTCGTACAAGGTGGTGCATCGCCTGAAGTAACTTACAATACTCGAGTACTTAGGGTGTGCGCAAAAGTCTGTCGAACTTTGCTCTCATAGGCCGAGTTTGTATGTGTATGGAAGCCTCCAAGAACACATAATTGGTGGATTCCTTCACAATTTGGTGAAGGAAAAAAGTCTGTCGAACTCTTGGCACAGCGGCTGGAGCAAGGCTGGAGCAAATGATGCTCTCTAAGTGGTCGACACGGCCTGGAGCCAATGAGCGGGACTTCGACAGACTTACCCACAACCCCCGGTACATCAATGGACCTCAAAAGAAGGTAACACAGAGGCGTCGTACGAGTACAGTACTTGTACTCGTACAAGGGCAAGCATCGCAACTTACCCAACCCCAATTAAACTCTAGGTTCGGGACATCCCGCTTCGCGCTCAGAGGGGCAGCATCATGTTATTTTTCTGCTGCCAGGGATGCTCGGATGTCTGTTCGTGGAAAGCAGACAGAAGCCAAGGTCTCCGCGAGATTGATTGATCGGCTAAGGATACCGCTATAGAGAACTTCCTTTTTATTTTTCCGTTAAATCCGAGGCTCTATTTGCAACTTACCAGTAAAGCTACGGGAAAAACCATTGCAAGCGCCCCAAAGCGTGCCCCCCCCCCTTAAAACTCAATATAACAGCACCAGTCAGAAACAATCAAATAATGTTTGAAAACAAGTCATATATCATAAAGCTAAATTATGATGGCTTAAAAGGATTTAGGAAGCCAACCCCCTCCACTAGGTTTTGTCCCTTTTTCTTATTACTCTCCCATACTGGTAGCCCTGAGCCATAGAAGAGAGTAAGGTAAGTAGCACTAGGGCCCTAGGCATGGTGTCGTTATCTCAGAGGATACCATTCCAGCACACTTGTAAAGCTCCAAGTCCAGCGGCTAGGCAGAATGATGAGATCTTTGAAGCGGTGTTGACCCCAGTTCTGACCTTCCTAATCAGGAATGTAAAAAGCGGGGTCCGGAAAGGAGGGGTAACGAAGCTTGTACCGGTGTGGAAGTGTCTCTATTTACTTCCGTAATTTAGATAGTGCGATTGACCAAGCTGACACCCAGTGTTCCCAACGGGATTGGCCACTGATAGGCCGGCATAGGCTGTAGGCTGGGCCAAGGCAGGCCGCTCTAACGATAAGCCTAGGCGGATATAGGCCGAACTCAACCGGCCTGCAGAAGCCTATCAAGCCTGCAAGTGGAATTTTTAGAGCTGATTGCTTTGAGAGTGGCTCGATTTCTTACAGCTTTTATTGTAGTTCATTATTTTATCTATATCACCAGTTGTTGGTTGAAGTATGATAACTACGTGATTACCAGCCCAGAGCCAGTTCAACAAAGTCCAGACAATCTACCTCCAGATTCACCAACGCGGTCCTATCTCACAACCGGTCCTTCCAATCCAGTTTCTTCTTTGCAGGAATTCTATTAGATCCATCAGTGAATGCGCCCGCTATGGTTGACCCAGTTCTACTAGACCTCGGGGATTTCATCAACCACGAGCAAATCCATATCACTGCCCACACATAGGATCAGTGCCTAATACTATTTGTGATCTTACTGATACTTGGTTCATTCTGGTCGAGGATTAACATAAATACGTGGAATTTGCGTAGGGACTATATAACTTACTCTTCTCGCGGGAGTAAATCGGACTAGTTTGGTAGAATGAAAGATGAGCGGAACGGAAACCAAAGATCTGAAGAGATCGTAGGCCCGTGTTCATAGGCTAGGCCCCGCTTGACTAGGCCATATAGGCCGAGCCGGCCTATCTGGTGGCAGGTACTGATGGCGATATTCTAATGACAGCTCGCACACAAGTGAACGGCAAGTTGTTGGTGCAGTGGAATTGCGCGGTGCACAGGAGAAAAGCACAGTTTGATGTTCGTCGTGATAGAGGGATCGTGGATTACTCTACTAGCTTACTAGGAGCTCAAAGCTAAAGTACAGGTAGATAGCACACTCGACACACAAAACAGGAAAACCCACAACAGGGAAAAAACCCCACAAACAACAGTCATGACATCTACACCAGTCATGACCTAAACCAACTATCATACCCAACCTAATCCCTATCAGATGGGATTCTATCTATCAGGTACTAATCCTATACGGCCTGTAGCTGGGCCCGGCCAGGTTAAATCCCCCATAATTGTGGCAGGCCGGGCCCGGCCCCGGTTCAGCCTGGCCTACCTGGCCCATTGGGAACACTACTAACACTTGTGCAATATGGTTGACCGTATGACATGATATGCAATTGAATAAGAGTAGAATTATGCTGCTAAATTTTACAGTAAAACATAGTAAAGAAAAAAGATAAAAAGGGTGGAAAAACAGAGCTTGGAAACAACAGAAAGATGGTGGTGTAGTTTGTTGTACAGGTTTGTTTGTTCATGCCTCCATTCCCCTCTCCCTCCGCGCTGAGCCTCATCCCAAACAGAAAATTTTATAGGTAAAAACGTACAAAACATGACCAGAAAACCCCTAAAACCTACTTCCTGCCACGCCGGTGAAAGTACTGCCGCATGATACGTGTATCGTATGATACTCGTATAGTACAGTACTGATCTTTCCGTCCCGCGACCTGACCGCCTCTCCCCCGTCCTCCGAAATCCGGGCCCAACCCTGGCCTGACCCTGGATCTTGAGAACGCAATGCAATAGATCAAGATGAGATTGCAAGCAGTAAATTTCAGGCCTATTGATTAAAACAGGGGCTTTTTACAGGTGTTATAAATAGCACAATGTCTGAATTAAAATTTCCTGGTATTTAGAAAGAGAGATGTACCACAGGAATTCCACCCAAACAAGCATGAGAGGAAAGGAAAAGTCTACCCCAGCAATACTATTTATGACATACCGGTACATGAGTATCGCAAAAAAAAAACCCCCAATAATTTAACCCGGTTTCGTGTACTCTAAAATTCCCTTCTATAGAAAGGTGACAAAAAACACAGCGAAAACATAGGCACTTTCCCTCCTCTGGTACAGGAAAAAAAAAACTAAAAATTTCTTGACCTTACTGAGAGAGAGGAAAGCCCGTCGACATGAAACCAGGCAATAAATTGGACCTCTTTCTCATATATCTCCGAACTGACTGCACAACTGAGCAGGTCCATCACCACTATTACTTTAGTCTTCATGCTTACACTTCCTGTCACCCTGGCTCTCGATCCACATCCTTTGTTTCTTCCTCTTTTCTCCACTATCTGAAGTGACTGCCCGCGACGTCAAAGTCCACAACTTCCTCGTTGGCCAATTATCTGAGATTTGATGGACAGCATAGTATGAATGGCTAACAGCACAAAGAAAGTATTAAAGTCAGCGACTAATTGTATATAATCTATTGTGGTTAGCATAAGTTGAGTTGTATTCCTTAACAAAACTTCGGTGAAAAAAAGAATTTGGATCTAAACCCATTTCCCCTTTTAACCCTACGCAACACTTTGATTAGAGGTAAATCTAATAGATTAACTTGGCCTTTAGTTGGTTCTGCCGCTTCCCTCCTTTCTTTTCTCCCTGCTTCTTGTCCAGATGGTATATCTGGTACATAGGCTGGAGACTTTGGGGTAGGGTAGATGCTTCTTTGAAAAGAGAATCCGAAATGGAAAGTATCTAATAAACGAAGAGGGGTTAAGACAAGCTCAGGTTTTTACAGTCGGAAATCCAGTCAGGGCAAACATACGGAAGGCCAGCCCGGTGGAAAAGAGTCACTGGTACGTGTACAGTACTATCATTTACAAGTATCATAGCGGCACTCGAGTACAAGTACCCCCGGTTGGCTTAACTTCCCCCCAACACCGGGGCACCGTTTTCTGACTTGGTCTCGCCTCTGACCACTCAAGTACCGGCACGAGTATCATCCAGCGCCAGTACCGGTATCATATTATCATACAAGTATCGCCAAACCAGAACGCTTCCGGTCCAGCGTTCTTTTGTGGGTATATTCCATGCGGATTCTCCCTACGGTAGCCACAACTGGTATCTGGGATAGCTGAAAGACTGCTACCGGCGGAAGGATTTCCCGCCCTAAGTCGAGCGATGCTCCGGACAAAAGCAAACTTAAGGGTATCTCAGGGAGGAAAATCTCCCCAATGTGGTCACAAGAAGTAGCTGGATAGGAAGGGGTTTCGGGAAAACAAAACCAGAAAATTCCAGCTCAGCGCTCACTCCCTGTCTTTGTATTTTTCACCTCCCCCTCTTTCCATTTTAGGTTCAGAAACCCCCTTAAGTAGGGACATTCCGCAAAGGATGTTAAGGAATCCGTCACAGACAAACGACGCTATGATTACGATTTCACGTGCAGTACTTGTACCTCACCAGAGGCATATTCACACACCAAACAGTACTTGTATCGTAATTTACTATACCGATATCGGTACAATCTTCGATTTGGGTGGAGCCTGGTTTCTCTTGGCGAGCAAGTGCTGTGCAACCCCAACGCAGGAAGCAGTTTCTCGGCCTCCTAAATCACTTCCTGGGGTATCGATCTGTTGTCAATACCCTCCCACCTTTGCTTTGTCTAACCCACAGCAACTCAACCGAAATTTTCAGAAACGAATCTCAACAAGAAGCGCGATACCCTAGAAGAAATGAGTGCTCCAACAACTTTCCATGAGAGGCACGATGCCTTACCCGAAATGAACGCAGCAGCAGATCAAAGCTCAAGCTTTACGGCAACCAACAGTTTCAACAGTATCACTACAATTCATAACCAAAATAGCGATGAGAGAGATCAGATCCTAGAGTGGCTATCTCCGCTGACATCGCTGGAAAGGCACCAGGCTGTTCGCGACACCCGAATAGATAAAGTGGGCAGCTGGCTGCTTGGCACCCAAATGTTTTCTACCTGGCACAAACCGGAGGATGGGGCGGCAAAACCTGTCCTTCTATGTTACGGTGATCCAGGGGTTGGGAAAACATATATCAGGTACGAGAGGCCGTTGCCCCAAGTGCGTGCAATGCTAACCCGTAGCACAGCTCCCGTGTAATAGATTACCTTTGCGACGTGACCAATGGAGACATCGTAGCTGTCACTTGTATGTACTGCGACTTCAACACTCGGAGTGTGCAATCCGCGAGCACTGTCTTGGGATCTGTGCTGAGGCAGGTTGTCGGATCTTTTGCGGAGGTCCCGGCTGAAGTGAAAATGGCATTTAAGCGTGCAAAAAGACAAATTGGTGGCCGCGGACTCCGGGTTCCAGAGGTTCTCCACCTGCTCGGCGGGTCTCTATCAAATTTGCAGCAGTGCTTCATATGTATCGACTCTCTAGATGAGTTTCCTGTGAAGCACAGGCGTGAGCTTTGGCACTCCCTACAACAAATTGTCCAACAGTGCCCGAACACACGGCTATTCCTTACTGGGAGACCATACATACGAGACGAGGTCCGGGAATATTTCCCGAGAGCTGCCAGGATGTTGCGGTTAACTCCCAGCGAGCGTGATATCGGGTTATATCTCAAGATGAGGTTGAATAGAGACCTAGGGCCCAATGAAATGGATGAGAGATTGCGGGCCGATATTCTGACGGTTATTCCAGCAAGGATCTCGGGGATGTAGGTGTTCTCTCGATATATTGAATTCCGCGGGTTTAGCTAACAGCCACCCCCAGATTTCTCCTGGCCTCGCTCACTATGGACGCAATCCTTGAAGTGGGGACTGTCCATCAAAGAAGACTAGCGCTTCACAGGATGACCAATGACCCCGCCTTACGGGATGCATTTAACACGACATTGGATCGTATAAGGCAGCAGGGTGGAAGCAAATCGAGGCTTGGAATGGAAGCCCTAATGTGGATTTCTCGCTGCGAGCGGCCCTTGAGATCGGTAGAGTTATGCCATGCGCTGGGGGTAGAATTAGGAGCGGAAGGCTTTCACCCCCAAAATGTACCTTCAATTTGGACTGTACTGGAGTGCACCTTAGGACTTGTCACGATCGACGAAAGGGCATCAACGGTCCATCTCCTACACTCCACTCTTCAAGAGTATCTTGGAGAACATCCCACTCTATTTCCAATTTCCCACTCGATGATAGCCGAAATTTGCCTCACCTTCTTGAACACTCTCTCAGTTAAGGCGTTGCCGGCAAACCTCGATGCAGCCCTGGAGGCAGAACCGTTTCTCGAATATGCTGCCTGCTTCTGGGGGGCCCATGCATCCAAAGAGCTTACTGAGCCGGTGAAGTCTCTGGCGTTACGACTCCTTGACGGATTCGAGAACCATCTAGCGGCTGCCGTTCTCTGGCGAAAGAATATCCATAAGGGAGATTCCGGGGTGGATGTTCAGGCAATTAGTGGACTACACTGCATGGCATTCTGGGGGATTCCAGAGATTGCAATTGCAATGCTTGAGGCGAAAAGTTGGGACTTGAATTGGCGTGATTCTAGGGGGGACACACCATTAATATGGGCTGTCAAATACAGAAATGACAGGATGGTGGAGGTGCTTTTGGAGCTGCAGGGTATCAAACCTAACCTAGCTAATCAGGACGGTCGCACGGCACTCTCTTTTGCTGCGGAGTCGGGGAATGAAGGTGCAGTGAGGCTACTACTGCAACACGGGGATGTCGATTCCAATTCAGTAGATAACCGCGACCGAACACCGCTATCATTTGCTGACTCAGGAGGGCACGAAGGTGTAATGAAGCTAATTCGGGAACGCACCGAACTAAACTCCAATTCGCCACCAAACAATTCCCGAACGCCCCGATCGTATGCCCCCCGATATGGGTTTCTGCGTACACTGAAACTATTATTGGGATATGGAAGCCCCGCTAGTGGATCCTTAGGAACCAGTGGCCCAACGACTACCTCTGCCCGCGGTCGGGTTGCTCTGGGGTGCCAGGTGGCAGGTATTAAACGTGGGATCGACGAAGACGATAGCGACAGCGAAACGAAACGAAACGCCAAGCGTTCACACATGAAACGATCACACAGCCCAGCTAATTTACCACCTCAACTAACTAACGGTAAAGACAGGAGTGTATATCAACAATAACAGCCAATTCCCTGTCCTTCCAGGTATGTCACTCACTCACTAGCGAACAAGCGCTAACAAAGGAAAGCTAAACTCCCACTGTCCATAGCCTCCGGGCATCAGACTTTCCAGCCTTCCCCACGGCCTTCCCGCTTTCCTTACGGCGGATGCATCGCTCCAAGACCCCCGCGTGTTCCTGCAGCGAAAACGCTCTCCCGAAATCCGAAACCCGCGCGGAAGCCAAAGTGCGCCCGAAACCAAAGCGCACAAACAAACTATCGTGAGAGCATGCCGAGCAGCACCTCGCGATTTCCAGCAGCGGGCCCATTGCCGGCACCGAAAAGCTTACCCCCAGCCCAGCCGATGATCCCGCACTCGACGCCTTCATCTCCCATTCCATCTCGTCTAGGCCTCCACAGGAGCTCCCTTCACAGCTCAGACAGTCTCCACTAAACCAATCAGACTCACCCCCGGCCCCATATATCCCCAGTGCCCCCCTATTCCGGCGCAGGACTTCCTCTCTTCTTTTTGAAACCAATCCCGCTGTTCGCTCTCACATCCCTCGTGCTTTCAGTATACCTTTGGTATGGGGATTCTTTTGACTTATTTCACACCACCAACGGTGCATGGCGGTGATGGATATTTCAATATTGGTCCAATCCAATGTATTCTCTGAGTTTCTCTATGATGCCTGTTTTCTTTTTCACATTTATTATAGATTCAGAATTTCTTTTATTGAGTAACTTATTTCTTGCCTACAAGTAGAAATGTTCATTGATAATACAAATCTCATTCCCGGAAACAAGCCCAGTATGACTAAAAAGCACAGTACATGACCAACAACCCTGCAGCTACTCACCGGCATAACCCTATCAATTCCTCTATCCATCGATCCACCCATTTCCCCCCGTTAGGCCATTTCCGGAATGCCGCCTAAACAGCTCATAGCCAGACTCTCTCATATCCCACAGCATCTACCCGCATCATAGACATGACAGAATAACGAGGGAGAATCACCCCCTATCCTTGTCTTAGCACTTATCTAAACTCCACACTCACCACCCACGAGTTTACTATACACACACCCGGGAGCCCTAAGGGGCGGTGTCCCCGGGGATCGACACTTTTTATATTAGGGGCTGTGATGCACAAGGTTAGGGATGGAGGGTAAAGGGCATGGGAATGGTTGACCCTTTGTGCCGTGGTATGATACTACATTAACAACTGACTTGCCATGGCTATGGTGGACTGTCATAGATCAGTCCGGATGCAGCTGCAGCACAGTATTGGGGACTCGATTCTCATGCTCTACCGGTATTGAGCTACTTGATAACTTATCGCGCACCGCCAACCCGGGCCATCATCCGGTGTAACCGCATAGCCCTCAACTATCACTGTACGTTACGGTATTGAAATAACTGAGAGCGAGCTGTAATTTACATCTGTAAGGTACAGTATCGGAATATGGTACCCCTCGCTGCGAAATAGGAGGCGGGATACTCTTGTCTCTCACCGTAGGAACCCGTATCGCAGAAAGCGCTTCCTAGACTAACTTTCTTCCCAGATGATGGATTTTAGATCACCAACCCCCACAGCCTTTAGACCGGGTATGCAAAGGACCTGGGGATGCGGTTTTAATCACACATGGGGTTACAGGTAATGTGTGGGGGAGTACGGATCGCGGAAGAGCCAAGCCAGATTCACGATATTCTTTTCCGCAATGTCCAGAATTGATTGTGTTTAAACGGGTACAGTACCTTAAATTCTCTCCTCCTTCCCCGTATACCGGTACACAATTTGGAAACCCTCCCTCCTCTTTCCTACATCTCCATTGAGAGCCGAAGTTTTTTCATATACTAGCCTAGGAAATGGCAGCTCGTAAGTTGCAGTACGGTATGTAAGTAAAGTACGGGTACAAAAAGAACCGTCCGGCAACGCAACGGCAACCCCACTACCACTATAAATTTACTACCCCTACAACCACAACTACTTGAAATAAACTGAAAATATGTGTAGACATACAATAAATATAAGAAAAGCTATATGTAAAATTAGAAAACAAAAAAATCAATACTTGGTATACCATCCCCTTGCATCTATGACAGCAGCAACTCTACTAGGT
>LN891161.1:60487-77137 GCA_900010015.1 Tuber aestivum
CTCCACCCCAAATACAAGCCCACACCATCAGCTTTACCCCTGGCCCCTTGGTGACTCCATGAATACAGTCTTTGTGCCACTTTTCTTCAGGTGTTCTGAACACCCATATACCCTTAGGATCCTTAGACTTTTCAACCAAGGATTCATCACTAAAGATGACTCCTTCAAAGTCTTCCTTTGTCCAATCCTTATACTTCATTGCCCAAGCTAACCTCTTAACAGCATGCTCATCCTTCAGAAGAGCTCTTTTCCTAGCTCTCCATTTCTTTATGTTGACTGAGGCTAAAGCTCTCTTGACTGTTTGAAGGAAGGAATGTGGTGCAACATTATTGCGCAATTCTGATAAAGTCTGACGGCGTGCCTTCTTAGACTCTCTGACTAGGCGGCGTTGGGTTCTGGAATCGATAATTTTGGGTCTTCCAGGTATAAGGAGGTTTTTTGCATCACCCCTCTTTTGGAAGCAGTCATGGAAAGTTTGAACAGTACTCTTTGGACAGTTTAAGAGCTCTCCAATCTCTCCAAAAGAGATTTTTTTTTTTCTCAGAGCAACTATTTGCCCTTTCTCAAACTCTGTAAGGTAGCCTGTCTTGTGTGGAGGCATCGTGGTTGAGGGGTGGTTGATTGTAGGAGTGGGGTGTTTTGAGGTGTTGTGCGGTAACCACCCATCGTAATCGTACGGATCCTTTTGGCCTAGTACTTTAGGTTGCCGTATCGCACCGTATCGAATGGTGTGGTAGGATACGTGAAAGTACCGTACAGTACCGTTCGAACCATTCCACCCGTCAGATGACATCTGGTGACTTGAGCGACCCGACAGATTCATTCCTGCAGAGCAACCTCTCCCTCACGTATTGATTTCGGGCAAGGAAATGCAGGATATTACACATAACTGGCAACAGCAGTCACTGACGCCAGGACTACGGGATGTGAAATTACGAGGCTCAACTTTGTACCGTATATGGGGACTTGATAGAGGCGCTGGGAAACAATTTTTACCCCGCAGTTCAATCCAACGAAAGGACGAGCGTACCGTACAGCACCGGTACCCATATGGAGAAGTCCGCCACCATCAGAAAAACTTCCTGATACCACAATCCCACCGGTACCGGTATCCCATCGAGAATTTCCCGGAAAGCCGCAGCCCTAATGTTATGATACTATGGAAATTCCCAGTCTGAACGAGATGGATTTTTTTTTCTTTTCCGCCATCTCCACCCTCTGCGGTCAGTTTGTGTAGTAATAATGCGACACCCGAGCACAGTGACAGCTTCATCAGAAATACGCAACGGGTATGAGAATTACCGTAATCAGTACGCCGCAATGGAAGTTTCACCTTCGCTTCCGCCCAATTCACTGCTTCCGATTCTCTTTTCCAACCATTTTATAATCGTCTACCGATGGATAAAAACAATTAGGATGGCAAAGCTCATTATGTGTAAAGCTGATCGAAATGCCCGGAAACTTAGGGTTCGGTCCATCCGTACCGGTACTCGAGAAACTTGCCCAGGATTTTCTTTCCTTTTTTCTTTTCTCAATTCTGGAGTGGAAACAAAGTTTGCCATAATGGTTGGTATGTACCACTTCGCAACAAAAAGTTGGTGTTTTGCGGCTGTTGTACTGGATACTCTGACTGTCTTCCAGTCTTTGATCACGCGGTGCTACAAGTAGGTCGCCAAAGTAGGTATGATACGAGTACCGTAGAGCCCTGGGTGGGGATCGACCGTCCTAACAGAAGCGAGCGTTCTTTGGTCATCATAACCAGAGGCCGCTGCTGGCAGGACAACCCTCGCTTCCTAGACCTTCTTTATTCGGCAATCGAGGACGGTGATACAGTACCATACTCGATTTGGCGATCTACCTTATCAGAGTGTGGTTGCACAACAGAGGGCACAACAAATCACCCTTGCAGATCATGCGTTCGCCCTCAGCTATCACGTTGATTGCCTGGCGTTTGCTTGGAATATTGTCCTGGAATTGGAGATGCCAGCCCTCCTTCCCTTTCAACCCTCAGAAGCACTAGTAAAGCGACTGGCAGAGAGAGACAAAGTTTCAGAGTCTCAGCACACAGTTGCTGGCATACCTGCAGTGATCATCCTACGCAACCACAAGAGATTATCGCGAGGAACAACCGCAGTAGGCATAAACAAGTACGGTACGGTACTAACCGTAATTCCCTCACTGCCTACGATGAAACAATTGCCGAGGCCTAGCGTTACTCCAAAGTTAAGAAGACTCTCGATAACAGTTGCAAGTAAGATACCGACTTAGGATAACAAAAGCATTAAGCATCTGTTCCAAACCCCAAAAGTGAGGGCGGCAGCCAAGGCGGGGAACGACAAAAAGGTAATCTTGTGCAACCATTGCCGCATCGGCAAGATGGCTTGCTGGTATCAGAGCATCGCCCACGCTGAGATTATCCGTATCGGTATCGCGCAGCCGAAAATCCAGGCTCTACCCCTCCCTATCTGCTGCTGGGTCACCGGCGCACTCCACCCTTGAGCGCAGCGCTCTTCAGAAGAAAAAAGGAAAAAAGGAAAGAGAGAGAGAGAAAATCTAGACAGCTCAGCGAGCTTGGACCTTCCAGTATTTTGAGCATTGGGCATTGATGCCTCCGGCAGATACCGGTGGGTCCGGAAAGTTTTTCGTGACCGGTGTTCGCAAGCGGGCTAGCGGGTATCTTGGCGAAAAGTGGGGAGGAAGGCCCGGCGCACTGCTACGGTAGTATCATACTTGTGAAGTCAAGTGTCTACTATTGTGGGGTGCGAACATGAAAGATGATGTGATTCAGCCTGGTCAAAAAAAATAAAAAAAATAATACTGTGGCTGACGCAACTCTTTGGCGGTCGGCGCCCAGGAACGCCGTTTTCCTACAATTCTAGGTAGGAAACAAGCTCGGCTTGTGCGAGCCTGGAACAAAAAGTGATGGGTAGTTAGAATTTTACACCAAAAATGAGCAACTTTGCATCCGGAAATCCCGCCCCGATTGCTTTGACAAAAAATAAATCAGTTAAAATCCGGTAAATTTCTTGGAATCATATGGATTTGTTCTGAAAATAATAATCAAGCTGTCAACAGACCCCGGAAGAGAAATATTGGCAGGAATGGTTGAGGGTGGATAAAAGATGTCGCATAAACCTTGAATCATTAGGTGCTAGTTTTCCATGAAAAAAGTTACGTCTCAACACCTCATTAATGAACCTTTGGCCATCAGCACTCACACAAGTGTAGCGGGAATCACACAATCTTTCCTGGCGTAGGCTAAGGAATTGTAATGCACAATAATACACTACTCTAATTGATTCTATCTTGTTTTTGGGCGAGTAAATTAAATAGTCCCTACGGTAAAGTCATGCAATTTGGGCGCCAAATGGCAACCTAACTTACTCGTGACTTTTGGTACCAGGCTCAAGTACATGCACTTGGATTTATTAGGAATTATCCAGCGAAACGAATTGTGGTAAAAGATCGCAAGGCAGCTAGTGGCATGTCCCAGTAGCTACTGGTATCTGAAAGATTCTTGCTGTCCTGCTATATAATTGCCAATAGATCTTGCTCTTGGGGTATAGAGAAGATGGGTGACCAACGGAGGGGCTGTGCGAGTACAACTCCGGGACTATCGTAGCGGTATGATCCACGAGCGTTAGTACACTCGAACCCCGCCATCTCGGATCTCTATAAGACGGATGCCTCGCTGTCCCGTATGAAATGCTGTGAATTCAAAAATTTTCCATAGCAAAACTTGACTCGTTTTCCGGATACCCCGTTGTATTGTACCAGATAGATTCTTTAGATTTTGGCCGTCCGGGGTAACGGGGCGTGAGTGCACCCGCCTGGGGCTGAGCATGGCGCAGCTTCGGATGGGGAATCATGTGTGACCCCGACGTGGCAGGACTTCTCCCAGAATCCCAAAAAAATCACCCACGAGGTCCCTCTGTTCCTTGAACACCCACCTTTGCTTTGCTTCAACGGCGAATTTCAACAAGAAACTCGATATCCCGGACGAAATGGGCTCAGTGCCGCCTCAAAACTCAACCACGACCTACGAAAACAGCACGAACTGTGGGAATTCCACAAATATTAATAACAACAATATATCTCTAGCAGATGAAAACCCCGCTATTCTGGAATGGTTATCTCCCCTCGAACCTCGAGAAAGACATGAGACTATACGCAAAGACCGGATCACTGGAGTTGGCGACTGGCATCTTGATAGGAGAGAGTTTATTGAGTGGCATCAAAGTGGCAGTGAAACTGTTAGCCCGGTCTTATTTTGCTATGGGGACCCCGGTGTCGGGAAGACCTATCTTAGGTACGGGTGGCGGCTGCCCTCAAACAGTATACTCGAGGCTAAATGATAGCAATGACAGCTCCCTTGTGATAGACAGATTGTGCGATCAGGTATGTGTGAACGGCATAGCTGTCGCGTGTGTATACTGCGACTTTAATGCACATAACGAGCAATCCGCCGAAGATCTACTCGGGGCACTGTTAAAGCAGGTTGTTGGCGCATTGGAGTCAATCCCGGATGAACTACGGAAGGAGTTTAAGAGTTCGAAGGGGAAGGTTGGTAGAGTCAGACTCCCGGTGTCTAGTGCGCTTGAGATGCTTGTCAAGGCCTCGTCACGATTACGGCGGGTATATATCTGCATAGATGCTTTAGACGAGCTTCCTGTGAAGCACCGGTCAGAGCTTTGGCAGTTGTTGCAGAAAATTGTGCAGAGGTGCCCGAACACTCGTCTATTCCTTACTGGGAGGTTTCACATTCGGGAGGAATTGCAGAAATATTTCCCTGGAACCGCCAAGGTGTTGTCGATCAGCTCTACCAAGGAAGATATTGGGCTATATCTTAGGACGAGACTGGGTAGAGACTTGGAGGATGCAATGAACGAGGAATTAGAAGCCGATATTCTAAGGATTATTCCGGAGGCGGTCTCGGGGATGTATGTGCTCTCGTGGTATATTGAATTTCTAAGTTTGCACTAACAATGATCTATAGATTTCTCCTTGCCTCTCTCAGTATGGATGAAATCCTTGGCCAGACGACGGTTCACCAGAGGAGACAAGCACTCGATAGGATGACCAAGGGCCTTGCTTTGGAGAGTGTATACAGCATGACATTAGGCCGGATTAACCAGCAAAACAAAGGTAAATCAAACACCGGAATGGATGCCCTGATGTGGCTTTCGCGCTGCGAGCGGCCCCTAAAACTCGAGGAGTTACGCCATGCGCTGGGGGTAGAATTAGGGGCCGAAAACTTCAGTGACGACAATGTACCTACGGTACGGACTATTCTGAGGTGCACTTTAGGGCTTGTCGCAATTGACGAAAGGTTCTCAACGGTCCGTCTCCTACATCTGACACTCCAAAAGTATCTTCGAGAACATTACCCGCCGCTTCAAACTGCTCACTCGATGATGGCCGAAATCTGCCTCACCTATTTGAACTGCCGGTTCGTCCTGAAGCTGCAATACACCTATACGGATCTGAAGAAAGCACCGTTTCTTGAATACGCGACATGCTTCTGGGGAATCCATGCAGCCGTGGGGGTAACTACCCGGATGGAATCTCTGGCGTCTCAACTCCTTGACGGTTACGAGAACCACATATCTGCCCCTATTCTCTGGAGAGAGGGTGTGCCTTGGCGGTGGTTGTGGCGGCCAGAGGTTCAGGGAATTACTGGATTACACTGCATCGCATTTTGGGGGATTGAAGAAATTGCGATTGCCATGCTGCAGGAAAAAACATGGGACGTGAATCGGAGTGATTCTATGGGCTACACACCGTTAATGTGGGCTGCGAAATCCGGAAATAACAAGATAGTAAAGGTGTTGCTAGAGCAGAAAGATATTAAACCCGACGCGGTTATTGAAGATGGGCGCACTGTGTTATCGTTTGCTGTGGAGTGGGGGAATAAAGGAGTAGTGAAGCTACTTCTAGGACACGGGGGTGTGGATCCCAATTCGCCGGGTATGGCCAACCGAACGCCCCTATGGCTTGCTGCCTCAAAAGGAGATGAAGGAGTAGTGGAGCTACTTCTGGAAAGCAAGAACCTTAACCTTAATTCACCGGGTTACCATGGCCAAACACCCCTCTCTATTGCTGCCTTTAACAACCGAGAAGGTGTGGTGAAACTACTTCTGGGACACGAGGGTGTGGATCCTAATTCACCGGATAACAGTGGCCGAACTCCCCTATCACTTGCTGTCTCAGAAGGATATTTGGGTGTAGTGGAGCTACTTCTGGAAAGCAAGGATATTAACCCCAATTCATGGGATGACGGTGGCCGAACACCCCTCTCTATTGCTGCCTTTAACAACCGGGGAGGTATAGTGAAGCTACTTCTGGGACACGAGGGTGTGGATCCCAATTCGCCGGGTAATACTGACCGAACGCCTCTATCACTTGCCGCCTCAGAAGGACATGAAGGTGTAGTGGAGCTACTTCTGGGACACGGGGAAGCCAAGCCCAATTTGCAAGATAACCGTGGACGAACACCCCTAGCACTCGCTGCCTCAGAGGGATATGAGGGTATAGTGAGGTTGCTCCTGGAACGCGAGGAAGTGAAGCCCGATTCAGTGGATAACTATGGACGAACACCCCTATCACTCGCTGCCTCGGGAGGACATGGGGGTGTGGTGAACCTGCTTCTTGAAAGCGCGGATGTCAATCCCAATTCCCCCGATAGCGGAGGCCGCACACCCTTATCACACGCTGCTGGGCAGGGGGCGGATCAGATGATGGAGCGGATTCTGGCACACGCAGCTGTCAATCCCTGTTCGTCTGATAGCAATCGCCGAGCGCACCTAACTTTTGCTCCTATTCGAGAGAGTGAGGTGGTGGTGAATCTGCTCCTAGAACGTGGTGATGTTAATCCAGATTTACCGGATAGTAATGGCCGAACACCCCTTTCGTTCGCTGCCTCGGGGGGTAGTGAGGGTGCTATGGCGCTACTTCTGGAGCGCAAGGATGTCAACCCCAATTCGCGGGATAACTATGGCAGAACACCCTTATCGTTTGCCGCTGAGTCCCGGTATCAGCATGTAGTGAAGCTTTCATCAGAAACCCGCGGTCAGATCACAGCCCCTTTTCCTTGTGTGAAAATTCCAGAAGCAGTTGATCCACCACCGGCATCCGAATGTATTGCTACCTGCGCCACAGGTCACCTTCCACTCGACATATCCGGCTCTCGCGCTGGAACAGGCTTTCCTTTTTTCTTTCAGACTTTCATCATCTTGCTTGCTCTCATATTTCTCTTGGTTTTAACATACGGTCGTTGTGGGGACTTTTGTCAATTATTTCGTGCCATCCGCCCCGCTTGACAGTGACGGAATTTCCAGTATTGGTTAGATCTGATGTATTTTGTAGTTTTGTCTCTATTGCACTTGTGTTTTCTCACCTGCCTCCATTAAGTTATAGATGTCTTTATTATATAGCATCAGATACCTAGAGTGTTATAGAAGCCTTCATCCCTGATAGTACACCTATCCCTATTCGCAACTCGTTAAGCGCGCCCAAAGTACGAGTACATAACAAGATCAACAATCCCTCGGCTATCCACCGACCTTACCCAATCCGTTCATGATTCCACCCTTCTATCTTCGCTCAACTATCCCTATATTCTGTCTGAGTGGATCATACCCAGAATATATAGAATTCTACAGTAGCCACTGACATCAGAGTGTAACGACACTCAGGGGGTAATCATCTCCCCCCCCCACCTTGGCGCTTATCCGTAAATTGGTTGCTCCCAAGAACACTTCCTCTATGTTTATATATAGCTCCAGGCTTGTTTGGAATGTTCACGGCGAAGGGCGCTCCGACAAGTGATTGAGAAAGCTGAGGAACTGAGTTACTCGTGCCAAGGTTGTGACTAAGCGTCACAACCTGGGCACTCCTCCAGAGTGTTGGACATTTATCATTTTTTGACTGCTCACCACACACGCTATTCTCCATTCCCGGAGGATCAGAAACGCCCTAGCAACCGTCTCATACCAGCTACTGTTTTAGAGATGTCCCACCACCACTAGCTTCACACTGAACCTCATACCAATCTTGCATATTCATTGTAAAGCTATAACCAATAAGTCTGTACACCCCCCCCACCCGCACCTTTACCACATAATCCAGCAGCGACTTCAATTAATCAATTGCACCACCAAAAATGAAGTTAAAAATACAATAAAAATACAGACAGAGAGCTACTGCCATGGTGTTCAATACTTGGTATACCAGCCTTGATTTTTTTCTCACTGCGTGGTAGCACTAGGGCATTGAATCAATCAGGTAGTCGATTAATACCTGGGGGACTGCCCACGATGCCATCTTCAGTGCTACAACTAAAATTTCCCTACTCTCCACATTATCTTTGAGGTCTTTCAAGTATCCATGGACCTTTCAAAGAATATTCTTTATAGCCTTCCAGACATGCTCAATTGGGTTTAAATCCAGGCTGTGTGGATGGTGTTTGGACACTCAGATACCATGCAATTTCAACTACTCTTTGGTGACCTTTACAATATAAATTCTTGCATTGTCTTGCAAAAAAAACCCTCCCAGGAGTATAGTGGGACAATGAACCTTCAAGTTCCTCTAAGACCTCGATATAAGAGTACATACTATATCCATTCCTTAGAGAGTTTACATCTTGTGATATAACCTATAATTCTGACTATTCCCTATTCCAGATAGCCCCCCCCATATGTTAAAGGAGAGGGAAGATTTGATATGTTCGTTCTTATTAACAGCCCATTCTTTCCAGTTATTCTTTCGAAGTTGAAAACCCATCCCCCTGGTAAATTGGAGGAGTTTTGTATTAAAGACTCATCACTATAGATGCCCTAGAGAAAATATTAGTAAGGGCTCTCAGAGTAGGGACTGATACATGCTCATACCTCTACTGATTCTTGGTCTTTCTTATGATAATAAGATATAATCTGTAGCCTTACTTTCACATCTTTCTTCTGCAGTCGAATTCTTTTACAATGTCTTCACTTACAATATAGATTGGACCTGAGAGCATGGTGGATAGTATTGACATATACATTGGCACTACTATCATCAATGAGGTCACAAAAGTATATATTTGGGGATTTCCACATAAGATTAAGAAAATAGCCGATAATTTGCTGATTTAGCTTCTTCAGATGACCAGTTCTTAGCCTGAAACCAAAGTGGTTGAGTTCGAGTGGTCATTTAATAGTGCAGTAGACCAATGGCTGTATACACCCAAATTGTAATACAATCGCTAATAGACTTGAACCCAAACTTATTGCCTTGAAAATCTGTCCTCTATTGTAGTAATTTATTTCTTTTCATCACCACAAGGGAGTTTGTCGATTTCTGCTTATAATAGTACCAAAAGCTTGTGGAGGAGTCATTTTTTGTGGTGTTTGTAAGAAAGCAAAAAAAAGTTTAGGGGTTGAGAGAGGGTTGTGTAAAAAGATATTGGGTGCTGGATCCAGTAGGCTAGAGTGGAGTTGGTGTACAGACTTATTAATTATAACTCCATACCTCGAGATTGTACTTGTAAAGCAAGCTGGAGGAGAGTATAAAAGGAAGAAAGAGAGATCTCACATGTTCTGGTAACATGTCTAGGGGGAAGAATCATTGAACATGAAGCTGTTTATTTTTTTTGCTTATTTGTTGTTGATTATCTGTGGCAATTACTATCTCTCTTTCTATCTTTACCAAATTAGATTTATTTTTGTTGAAGTTATTTGTTGTCATTCATGATACTATTGTCCTGTAACAGTGACTCTCCTTGGGAGATGGATTCTAAGGATACTACCACATGAAACTTCAAATCTCTACAACAGAGCTCTTACCAAATATAAAGAATAAAAGTAACAATAAAATTTGATATTGTTAAGTTGAAGCTTATCTCAATTGAAGTCTCATGAGAGGATTATGACGTTGATTGTATCAGGGCAGGAGAGTTTTCATATAATATTTAAGTAGTCAAACTTATACAAAAAACTCCTCCATTAGGTTACTTTAACCAATACGAGTATACCCTCCTCCACTAAGAGTTGTCCACTACCATTACAGCAACCCTAAAGAGCCTTAAGGTGTCAGCACAATTTAGCAGCAGTCTCCCATATGCATCAGCAAAAATAAAAGCTTGCATCCTGAGCATCTTGTGTGTCAGATGCATAAGATGCACAGGATGCAAACTGTTAATCAGAATGCAAGATGGCAGCCACCAAATCTCAGGACACAATGGTCCTTGGCATCAGAACTCAGGATGCAATGGTCCTTGGTGCCAGATCTCAGAATGCAATGGTCCTCAGTGCCAGAATACAGGACACAGCCAGAATATAAGCAAGTACCACTACTATTTACAGGATGCAATACTACAATTAGACCTTGTGACCTAGGTCACATATGTAGATTCTGAAACTCTTCAAATAAATAGTATTCCTTATCATATTCAAATTGGTTCTATAATACATGGTACAGAAAGAAACTGCCCCCCCCAACACTTTGCTATAAATCTGGCCCAAACCACTTGCGTCAAAGGTGATAACTGCACCAATATTGGGGCCAGGTAGACGTCCGAGGTGCCGTTGGAAAGCTGGTGTCGAGTAGAATCAGGTGGGTGAGTATCAGATACCGCACACAAAGGGCCCTCGAGGGATCTGGTATCCAAGTCAGCACCCTGCCGGAAGTCCACCAGGGTAAAGACCACTTTCATAACGGGCTGTAGCTCTACCACTATTGGCGCTGGGAAGACGTCCGAGGTACCATTGGAAAGCTGACCTCGAGCAGGACCAGGCTGCTAAGTATGAGATACCATGCCTTAAGGACACCCGAGGAATCCCATATTAAACTCAACACTTAATCAGAACCTCTCTAACTGGGCAAAGCAGGCAAAGTAAACAACAAAGTCCAGACTTCAGGGGAGGGAGTAGGATGAGCAAGTAAGGGGGCAGGTAGTAGGGGGAGCCAGTAAGAGGGGATGTGGTATACAGGATACTAGTAGGGGGGAGCTGGTAGGAGGAGAGTCAGTAGGGGGAAGGCAGTAGGGGGGTGGTTAAGGGGCAGCGGCTGGCAGCTGTGTTTATTACTCGGAATCTCAGGATGGTAACTAGGCAGCATCACTTAGTTAGGATATAACCTGGATGTGGCATATCCTAGCATAAACACTAGGATGCAAGGAGACTTGGCGCCTGAGTACCAGACACACAGGATGCACTGGATGTAGAATCCTGCCACCTTGCATCAGGATGTACTGTCCGCACCTCTGATGCAGAAATAAGTTTTACTGATGTGCAGATCAGTCCTATAAGGTATTACCAATACTGCTCCTGGAGTAAAAAACTCTATACATCAGCAAAAAAAAAGTATCTTGCCAGACATGGAATGTCTGCATCTGGACGTGATTGGGTATTCAAGTTTTATTTCACTGTGTGCATCCTGACTGTCTGGACATTGACTCATTTCATCCGTCCTGTCTGATGTGTCCAGACAAACCTACTTTCCCTCTACCTTCTAACACACATATTGTTGACCCCGTTCATCTCAATACTATCTGCTCTTTCACTCTATATACTAATTCTATCTTGGAGTGTTAAGAATCCTACTAGGTGCTGGGCTGTGACAGGTACTGATTCTTACTTTGTGATAATAGAATAGCTCTTAGGCCGTTGCCTACGTGATGTAGATAGCTAAGTCCTTAGACTTCTATCTTAGGAGGCCTATTCCTTTAATCTTATTAAGTCCTGGATTAGGACTTATTCATTTGGGGTGGGATGAGGGATAGTTTTCTTGCTTAAGACTTCCATCGTGTGTTGTGGGAGGAAGAACTCTTGTTATGTTTCTTAAGATAAATCTTAAAGAGCATAAAGGTAGATTTTATTTGGAAAATATCAGAGTAGGAAATAAACTAGAAGAACGCATAAAGAGCTCATACTCGGGGTCCTAGTGACCCTTTATATAGTTGCTCTTCATCTAGCCTGACTCATACCTTATATCATGTGATCCCTGTGACTCATAACTATGAGTCATGTGAAATCCTTCAGCTGACTCCTCTGAGTTACTATGCAACATACCTAAAATGAATCAAACTTAAAAAACCAAGTCAGGTGCACAACTTGTGTCACCTGAGTGAAACGCATGACTCATAACTTGAGTCATGTGTGAAAATTCTAATATCTTATAACTCACAATTGTAAGTTACAAGCTGATAAATATAATAACCTATGGTATACTAGTATGTGTCATATGAAATTCCAACATACTTATAGCTTAAAATCCTGTACTATGTAAAATCTACCTTACTTAGTTACAGTTTATGACAGGCAGCCTTCATTTTCTATTGTTTCTGGATCTTCGTATCCTGAGCAAGGCTTTACTAAACTGACCCTCCCATGTGGCGAGGATTCGTCCAGTAATATCCCATAATAAATCCTTTGCTCATAGTACTCTGGTATAATCCTAGTATCTGCCTCTCCTCCGGCACATATCTGGCAACTCCGACTATCCTCTTTACACTATGTGGTTGTTCCTACTACTCTCCCTAGCCTTCTTTGCTGTGGCCTTGGTGCTAGTGCAGTAGCGGAAAGACCTATATCCTCGGCAGATAGCTGTGGGCATTGGCGTATACGTGTCAGATGATTTATGTTTCTTTATGAGCTAGCTCACAGAATGCACTGTGTGCACCTTAATCCCCACTCCTGATATTTGTACTGCTTATTAGTACTTCCGGCTCTGCACATCCTCTTTGGTGGCAGTTTTCAATTTTCAGTTTACTTAGCTAGTAGTATTGCCGTAATCCTTATATGGTCTTTATAAGAATACATAGCCAAGAATTCAACATATCTTATTAAATGTTTGCAAATTAATCTAGTGATTCACTATCCATTGTCTCTTGCTGGCAGGAACCTGATGTGCAGACACACACGATCACTACTTCTGCATTAATGATCTGCATATCCTGCCTGCCCGACAGCCTGGAAACTCAGATGTGTCAGCTAATATTGTGAAATCTCCCACTATTCACTAAATCAAGCACTTGAACTAATGCCAACCAACTGATCTCTCCAGCCTTGCTCTGGACATTTCTTACCTTAAAAAGTCCTGATAGTGGTGCGATACACCTTTCCTGCAGATTCCCACAACTGCCTGCTCTACAAAGCTAGATCCAAATAAAATCATTTCTGTAATAGGGGCTCCCTCAGGAAGATGGATCCCAAGGATGCGACCGCATCAAACTTCGAATCTCTCGAACACCGCTCTTGCAAAGTGTAAAGAATAAAAGTAAATGGTAAAACTTATTATCGTTAAGCTTAGGCTTATCTCAATTAAAGTCTCTTGAGAGGATGTTGATTTTGTGGGGGTAGGAGAGTTCTCGTATAATCTTTAAGTAGTCAGACTTATACCAAAAACTCCCCCATCAGGTTACCCCGACCAACACGAGCGTGCCCTTCTTTGTAAAGGTTCCCCCGGCACCATTACCATGTCCCCGAAAGGCCTAAGGTGTTAGTGCACTCTCGCAGAATTCTCCCATATGCATAACAGTCCTGCGAGGTGTTTACCAATACACCTGCCGAAGTGAAAACCTCTGTGCATCAGTGTCTCGTCAGTGGCTAACTGTGGAGTCACCTGGGAAAGCTAACTAAATGACTCTCTACCCATGAGCGATGATCCATGCAAGCACCTGTAGACATCAGGTGTCCTCCGGTTAAGTTCTATCTATCTTGATTGCGAACTTAGAGGGTCTACGACGCTCCCACGGAGAGCTGTGACAGTGGTGGGACGCATGAGCGCTACCCATGGTCCCTTACCCCCGGCACACTTCTCCCCATGATAAGTATCATGCTATTAGAGTCTTCCAACAACCCGTAAAGAACCTACGGAAAGGGGCACTGGCACATGTAGGCATGATTGGCGTAAAACCTTCCTCGATGTCTCCGCCACTACCCGGGACTACTCGGGGGACCCTTCCAGATAGCTCATGGTAATTCTACCAGTTATGGTCTGTTTTACTCCGTGCCTTTTGGAGAAGGTACCTGACCTTCTCACTTTGCCCCCTTATATATCCTGCGAACAGCTTCCGGTCGGACGGACACCAGCGACGTATATGGTGTTATGGACATGTTTTCGTTGATTCCATTTAACTAGTAAGATGGCAACTCTACCCATTTTGGCCCATAACACCCGGGGCGAACCCTGGGGCCGCAGGTAACTCTTAGGAATATTCCTGCCAAGTTATAGCATGTTCAGAGTACTATTACTCCTCCCGTAGCCTTCCGATCAATATGCAATCAAGTGCTCGTTGATCATCCTTGCATGACAAATAATCCTAACAATTCCCGGAATTCTGCCGAGAACGTTTCCGATGGAAGGTAGGGTAATCGTGTCCTAAAGGTAGGGTAAGTATATCCATGGTGATACGAAACTAATCTCCATGGTTGGGTAACGTGACCTTCCTAGGCAGGGTAAACTGACCCGGCCTTCCGACCTGTCCTTAGGTCGGAACAGACATAGTCACTTTATTCCCTCTACATTGGTACACTTATTTCTTAAGTACCTTCTGTTCTAAGGGATACCCGGACCATCGGATATCCCTCGGACATACTCTTAGATGTCCGCCTAGTCTACCATTTAACCTCCTGGTCTTATGTATGGGCGTAGACATAGGTTGCCATAGCTCTATTTCATAGGGTCGTTACAGTTTCTCAGCCCTGTGTTTGGAAAAGAATTTGTCCCAGTACAGTAAGCCTGGTGGATTCAGAAGATATCGGTTGGTTGTAAGTGGTAGGGGGTAGGTAACTCTAAGGTCTAGCGAGTATATACCAGGCCCTGTAATCATCTGTCTCAGAGATGGTCAAGAAGGCTCATAAAGATAGAAGTAAAGTTAAATGAATATATTGATAAGATCTCTTCTTCAGTTGCTGATGATAGACTTACAGCTAGGGATTTTTTTCTTTTTTCTCTTTTGTTTGACTTATTTTATTATTTCGTTTATGGGACAAAAGGCATATGGAGTGCTAGCTATGATGCTGAAAAACCTGCATCGCCCCAGACCAGGCCAAACAACAGAGCTAAAATAACTCTTGGAAGTAGAAAAAATTACTCCTACCTGTAATCCTTTCCATAAACTGCTCCACCCAAGAACCCCCCCACTGCCAAGTGATAAAAGAAAGCTAATATCATGGCCACCTGGTCATGAAGGAGGAACGGGCATTGGGTATTTGGTTGCATTTATCGGGTGTGATTTCTTTGGTTGCATAGTAGAATTTCCTTTGTGCTATGATTGGGACCCATTGCTATACCACAGAATGCGATGGAACTTGTTGGACAGATTGCGGCTGAGTGTAACGCCAATGAGTTCCTTTTGTATTTGTAATCAAGGAGGATTTTCTTTCTATATAAAGGGGTGTGCCCCGCTATAGTTTGCTTTCTTTACGTAATCTGGTAATATCTTTTGGATACCTGTACCTAGGAATTACACTCTCTTCTACTTTGCTTCCTCCTAAACCTCTGAACCCTGACCCTGAACCCCTGAACCCCGAACATTGTACAACTCGCTTCAGTTGTACCTCGGTACCTAGACCTCGTCTCTGAACTCCTGCGTATCTGGATCGTGGTGTGACTTGGGCCATCCAACCCTCAGACCCTATCCATTACACAAGATTGCATCTACCAGGACCAAATCTACACCAAGCTATTGTCTCGTCTCACCTCCCGGGAGCTATCACTGGCACCCTTCAAGCCCTCTGGGCCCGGGGGGATGAGAACATCCAAGGCCTAATCCATGCACAGCTCCAAATCTAGTTTACACTTAGCAGGAACCTGGTGCATCATCTTATGAACGCACCTGCTTCGCGTCATAGACAAGCAACCCCCACCCCGCCCGAAGAGACCTCCCAGTAGCAATAGGTACAACAACACTGCAACCTCCTAGTTCAAGGACAAGATGATGCCCGTACTGAAGGATAAGGCCACGAGGCCCCTCTCATTATTGTTGAAGCCAGTCTCATGCAGGCTAATGCTACCATCACATCCCTGAACACTGCTCCTGTACTCATGCTCACCACTAGTGCCACAGTCCTAGCTGGCGGTAACAAACAAGTCTCGATCCCTGACCCTGAACAGTTTGATGGTACCACCGACAAGCTCCACCCCTTCGTCACCCAGCTACAGATGTAACTATAGAGTAACAGCTACCAGTTCACTAGGGAATAACACTGTCTCGGTTACAACCATTGGTCTCCTCTGCAGATACACCTTCGTCCAGATCCAACACCAAGTCATGTCGACCGCATTGCCTTTGAGAATGTAGATGCACTTCTTGCTGAATGGGAGCAAGCCTTTGGCGACCCCAACAGGGTGCAAACGGCAGAATGAGCTCTAAGGAGCCTCTAACAAAAGAACTAGCCTTTTGTGGAATACCTTACTGACTTCTACTGACTGGTAGTTGACACCCACTAGAACAATGCTGCCAAGCCCACCACCCTCCACCAAGGCCTTAGTACTGAGTTGAAGGATACCCTGGTACATGTCTTCCCCATCGTGGAGTCTCTGAACAATTACCTCTCGATCCTCAAGCAGCTTGACAATCGTGTTTGTGTGTAACGGGCAAGGTCTGAGGGTCGGGTAGCCCAAGGCACACCACGATAGGAACAGGCAAGAGTCTGGAAGCGAGGT
>LN891161.1:92156-123586 GCA_900010015.1 Tuber aestivum
AGGTTCAGGAACAGGAGCACAACCGAAGCGAGTTGTACCAGGCTCGAGGGGTTCGCGGGCTCAGGGTCAGGGTTCAGGGGTTCAGGAGGACGCGAAGTAGAAGAGGGTGTAATTCCTAGGTACAGGTGTCCGAAGGAGATTACCAGATTGCGTGAAGAGCACAAAATATAAGGGGGCACACCCCCTTATATAGAAAAACATCCTCCTCTGATCACTAATACAAAAGAAATCCCTTGGCGTCGCGCGCAGCCGCGATGTCTCCACCATGTTCCGCCAAGTTCCGTCACGCGGCCCCTTGTCCCAATCAAGTACCCAAGGAAATCCTTCGCATAGCAACCAGAAAACCCCAACCAATATATGCAACGAAAAACCCACTAACTGTTCCGTCTCCGTAACTGGGTGGCCGTTACAGATAAACACCTTGCTGTTGCAAGACTGTATGTTAGGTGGCAGTCAATTCTCAGTCAGGCGAATTGTAACTGGGGCCAATAAGGTTTCTCGGAGAGTCGTCAAGAAAACTTGTAAAAATAATAGGTATCAAAGTATAACGAATATATTTATAAGATCTCTTCTCCGTTTGCTGATAGATCTGAAAGCTAAGGATTTTTGTTTTTTTGTTTGACTCATTTATATTTTTGTTTATGGGATAAAAAGGCATATGGAGCGCTAGCTATGACACCTAAAAAACCGCCCCCCGCCTGACCAGGGCGAACGACAGAGCTAAAATAACCCGCCGGGGTAGAAAAAACTACTCCTGCCTGAAATCCTTCCCATAAACTGCTCTACCCAATAACCCCTACCGCCAAGCGAGAAAAGAAAGCTAACTACCCGACAGTGAACCAAGAACGCGTCCCAACCGCAAGAATGAAACTGTTGAAAGCAGAAACTCAAACCGAACCCCTAAGGCTCAACGATCACAACTCAAATCCAATACCGGAACCCCATGGCCATATCATGAGGACCAGGGGGAGGGAGCTGAAGCCCTGGACGCGAAGGGCATAAGGGAAACCACCCCGAAGGCAGTGACCGAGAAGCGAGGAGAGGAGGTATGTGGCAGGCGTGCTAGTGACCGTGTGTCCTCCAGGACATTCGACGATTGAGGCAGTAAGGTGCCAGCCTGAGAGGAGGTGGCAGTAGGGTGCCAGCTGATCCAACCATGGAGAGGAGCCCTAAGCGAAGCAGGTGTTTTACCGCGTCTCTAATGTAGTCCCTTGTTCGGGGAGAGATTGCGTCACTGTAGTAGAAGGGATCCCACCACCTGCTAGCCAAAAAGGCCTCAAAGAGTAGGGGAGAGGTAGAGCCAATTCTGTGAACAACAACTATCGGTAACCACATTCGTGTCCAACTAGGCAGCCTCTTACCGGGGCAAGAGAATAGAGAGATCGACTGTAGCCTGTAAGCTATTCTCTCCTACTCCGACTGTAGTCCCAACCATCCGTTGAAGGTGGAAAAGGGGGTTGCCGATGGTGCCAACGCCTAAGCGAGGTGGAGTACGAAGAGGGGAAACATCACGAAGATGAGAGGCCTCAACCAGGGATGGAACCGAGGGAATCAAGAAATAAATCAGGACCCCAAGGGAGAGGGAAAGCGAGCCCACCTCCTGTAGCCGAGGCTAGATGGAGGGAGATGGGGGGGGTGGTGGTCCTAGACTATGAAAGCCACAATAGAAACTGTGGTGTTGAGTTTTCAATCGCCAGAGGTATAGCGGAGACGGAGGATGATCTGAAAGCTAAGGATTTTTTTGTTTTTTTTTTGTTTATCTCATATATTCGTTGTTAAGGTACAAGAACCTGCATGGAGCGCTAGCTATGGCAAAAACAAAACCTTAATTTCAGACGCATTCCTCCACGCCCCAGGGACCAAAACAACCCCCCCGAGACCCTCTGGTATGGGCCTAACCGCACATCCCACTCCGCAAACGAATGATCGTCCCCTACAGGGAAGGCAGGAGAGAGATGAAAAACCCTTTAGCGTCATCTCGACAAAGGAAAGAATAGAATAGGAAACCCCCAAGTGCCTCTACAGGCGTCCGCGAACGAATATTATGTCCGCTGTCAGGGCCATGGTAGGACCCGGGCGAAATGCCATGACGGGGCCGGCCAGCTCAACCCAGGGGATAGTGCAATACCAAGGCAGGCCAAGCGGTCGTTCCACCGAGGGTGGCCAGCAAGCATGGAGGGAGGAAGACAGGCGAGAAATGTCAGCACCCTTTAATAGCGGGGAGCAGCCAATACTGCCCGGGAGGAAGGGGGTAGGCCCCAGCCATGAGGAGCCTGGTAGTGGAAAAGGTTGGATGGTGCCTGTAGTAACACCAGAGCTAGGAAAGAGTTGCAGGGCCGCCGCGAGGGTGGCAGAAGTGAGAGCGGCACTAAGTGATACTGGTGCGGAGGGGAGGTGGGAGGGGTAGCCCGAAGCACTACAACCTCAGTGATGATGGGGCCCGGAGGCCGAGGCAGTAGGGTGCCAGCCGATCCTGGCAGTGGGGTGCCAGCCGATCCCGAAGGAGAGGAGAGGAAGAGGGCAAGGAAGCAAAGATCCGGCCAAACAATACGGTAGGAGGCTGCAACTAGGGTCACAGAAGCAGGCGAGGCTACTCCCGATAGCCCAGAGGACCACCATCCCAACTGACCATCCAGCCATCACCAAGCCGCCAAAGCCGACCGTGGTGATGCTAAGCAAGGTGAAGCAAAAGCAGGGTAGAGAAGACAGAGGCCTCACGATGAGGCCCCCAGGGTGAGGAGAGGACCCCCATCCAGTAGAGGCGAGATGCCAGACGAGGTACGGAGTAGAAAAGAGGGCCCCATGGGCAATGGAACGGAAAGAAACAGCCTGCACCCCCCGGCGGGGGGGTGCATGGCTATGGAAAAGTGGTGATGATTCCTTGGTGTTGAGTTGTTCCCAAATAGGAAATATTTTTCAATGACTGAAGGTGTAGCAGAGACGGAGGATGATCTGAAAGCTAAGGAGGCACCTTGATATTTACGTTCCGCGTCTGGGTGGTCATGGGCTACATCCATCTTATACCAAACAATGTACTCGCTGGTTCATTTGCTATGCGGACAGTCTACACCCCTAACCCTCCCATCTCACATGGAAAAAAACAACGTGCCCTCTTAAAAAAAAATTAAAAATAAAATTCACCCACTCGGCTACCTCCTCAGGTCCCAAATCTACTCTTAATAAGCGATTATTTTGTAGTAGTTTTCACTTTCTTCATTGTGGAGAATTAGAATCAAGTGTTGTATACTGTACCGGTAATGAGAGATCAGTGGGTTAGGGTTATAAACTGTCCGCATAGCAAATGAACCAGCGAGTACCTTCACCATTTCCTACCCCTTTACTATTGTAACAGGGATCTCTTTGACCCTGAATAACTTCGCCTCTTGCTTGGACTACGGTTTCCATGCGTTGTCATGTTTTCGCGAGGGTGTTTGAAACCTCTCCGGCGAAAACGCATGATTCCTTCATCTTGGAGGTTTAAGTGCAAGTGAGTGGTCGCGCTTCGAACCAACTCATTGTCCTCCTAACTCTGACTGGAGTGATCAGCATCGTCAAGAGACTTATCAATGCGTTGTTGACTTCGCAACTCGACTGCATCAACTTTGAGGACTTTCCATCACGATCGGACTAGTTAACGTCATGGAAAAGTCCCTCAACCATAGATAGGCCTCCAGTTGACTCTATACCATGCAAGCACTTGACTGGGCCCCATGGCTCGTCCATACGGGCATGTCCCGATAACTCATTGGACTGTTGGTGATTTCGTCCAAACACCTTCCGTCTATGTCAGGGGTGGTCAACCTCACTTAACATGTAGCTCCACGGTTACCCATCTGATTGACTCCGTTCTACTTTCGAGACACGGCCTGAGGTCCCCTCTTAGATATCCTGTAACCAGCTTTCGGTCGGACAGACGGCGACGACGTATACAGTCTTATGAAGCATGCTTTGTTTCAACCGGTTTATACTGTCGGGACACCAAATTCCGACGACCCTGTTACTGCGCGCAGGCCCAACGGCGGGGCCGGAGTGGGGTGTTGGCTATGAAATCTTCGCGATTTTTAGGAGGTCTGTGCGCGTGAAGGTCTGTGCGTTCATATGTGTAACACTGTACCCGACCAGTTAGTCCATAGGTTAAAGCCATAGTTAATCTCAAATGGAGATAACTTAGCAGATTCGGAGGTGGATATATTGTAAGTGTACTCCGCCAAAGGTAGTAGTGATGCCCAATCATCCTGCTGATATGAACAATAATTTCTTAAGTATTGTTCCAAGGTCTGGTTCACCTGCTCAGTCTGCCCATCAGTCTCTGGGTGAAAAGTGGTCGCTAACCATAGTTTCAGTTGCAACTGTTGCATCAGGCTCATCCAAAACTTGGATGTGAACCAGCTATCTCAGTCAGAGATAATAGATTCTGGGAGCCTATGGAGCCGCCAAACTTCCTTCAGGAATATCAGGGCCAGATCCTTTATCGGGATTTCTGTGTCCAAAGGTATAAAATGTGCCATCTTTGAGAATCTATCCACAATTACCCAAATTTTAGTACACCCTTCTGATTCCAGTAGAGCTACGATGAAGTCCATTGAGATCTCTGTCCTCGGCCTCAAGGGTGCCCCAACAGGTTCCAACAAGCGAAACTTCTGATATTTAACGGATTTATTTTGTTGCCAGGCATCGCATGTACGAATATAGTTCGAAATGGTCTCATTCATCTTGGGCCGAAAGAAGTTAGCCCTAATCCTACCTACCATCCAGTATGTTCCGAAGTGTCCTGCAATACTGGAGTCATGTTCAGCTTCTATGATTTTGTCCTTCAGATCCTGTGAGTCAGGAATGTACTACCTATTCTTGTATAGTAGGAGATCTCTCTCTACCGTCAAGTTCTTGTATAGGAGGGTATCTCTTTCTATTGTCAGATTGCGGTCGACTCCTCTGTCTCCCACTAATATAGCTTCCAAATCCCTCACATAAGCGGGATCCTTCTTTGCAGCCGTACATAATGCATCCAAGAATGTTGATTGCAACCGGTAACCTTGACAGGCAGCCAACGAATGAGGACATAAGAGGTCTCGCTCCCGTCCCACAATCCATTGTCCCAGGTGAAAAAATGGCTTTGGTGTCTCTGATGGAGAATTACCCCCCCCTTCAGGGCGGTGGTCTCCACACCTTGACAGTGCATCAGTCTTTGTATTCAGCCTTCCTTCACGGTAAACTACCTTGAAATTGAATGGCTGCATGAACTCTGCCCAGTGATGTTGCCAGTGGTTGAGGGTCTTAGTACTATTAAAGTACTTCAAATTCTTGTAATCGGTGTAAACCGAGATTTCACCATCTACCGACCGAAACAAATGTTTTCATTCCTTGAATGCTGCTACTATGGCAGTCATTTCCTTGTCATGTACATCATAATTGATCTCGGCTGGGTGGAATTTCCGACTATGAATAGCCACTGGGTTCCAGTTCTCGTCTTCGCAGAACTGAGACAGTATGGCACCTAACGCAAAGTCACTCGCATTCGTCTCCAGCTTAGTCTGGGAGATGGAATCGAAGTGTGCTAGGATTGGTCCCGCGGTGAAAGCCTTCTTCAACTGAAGAAATGCTTTCATACATGCCAGGGTCCAATCAAATTGGATATCCTTTTTTGTAAGGTCCGTTAAAGGCATCACTATCTTGCTAAACCCTTCTGTGAACCTTCTATAGAAGTTGGCGAAGCCCATAAAACTTTGGACTCCGATGACACTAGTGGGTTGTTTCCAATCCTGGATGGTGTCCACCTTCTTCGTAGTCATAGATATCCCTTTTTCAGATATCCTATAACTGAGGAACTCTATCTCACTCCTATGGAAGAATGACTTCTTTATGTTAGCACATAGTCGATGCTTTTGTAACCTTTCCATCATGCGCCTAACCAGAGAGACATGTTTCTCTATTGTCTCAGAGTAAATCAGGATATCGTCCACGTAGGTGACAACTCCTTCACCCAGCATATCTTGAAATATGTTATTTATCATACTCTGGAAGGTGGCGGGGGCATTACATAGCCCAAAGGGCATCACCTTAAAGTGATGTAATTCCATTTCACTGCGAAAGACAGTGAGTTCCTCATGTGAGTGAGTATCTTCTTTAGCCTTCTCGGCCATTTGGATTCCCCAATACCCATTGTTTAGGTCCATCAAGCTATATACCATAGCTTTTGAGAGCCTTCCTTGCAGTTCATTCATCAATGGGAGTGGATACCTATTCTTCATCATGATCTTATTTAGCCCTCCATAATCTATTACCAATCTTGAAGCACCATATGATTTTGGTATGAAAAGTATAGGGGCCGAGGATGAGGAAGTAGATCTTTCTATCTTCCCTGACCGTAACATCTTATTTATGACCTCACAGAGCGCTTTTCGCTCCTTTTCTGCTATCAGATATATTGGTCCAAATGGAGGCGTACTTCCATGAATTAAATCAATTCTATGATCATACTTTGTATGTTCCGGTAATGCATCTATTCTCTCTTGACTAAAGATATCTCCAAAGTCCTTATACACTGATAGAAGCTGGACTGTGACATCTACGCTTGTATCATCCGAAAACTGTACAATCCCGAGAAGATATATATTTTTGGGATCCTCAGCTAGCAGTTCTTTATCGGTCATCTAAACTAACCGCCTCTGCTTTGTCAGGCAATTTGCCTTACAAAAGTATGAGTGCCAGGTCAGTGATCCTCCTTTCCAATCGATGTCTGGTTGTGGTCCTTTAACCACGACATAGGGAGATAGCCATCGACATGAGTGTCAGCCATATCTGCTACCTTGAAATGCATACCATTCACGTGATCGCCTATCTTGAGATCCAATTGCTTGGTATAATGAAGACCTGATCCTGGTATGTGATTACTACTTGCATCTTGTATTGGAGTATGAATTCTTCTCCGTACACAAGGAGCTTGGGTACTTTTAACCCATTTGCTACTCAGCACTGAGCCAGTAGCTCCACTATCTAATAACAATAACGCTTCAGTACTTACATGCTTACACCCTATGCGCCAATCTAGTGTCACTCGTAAGTGAATAGACTTGCTATGCTGGGGTAGGCTGGAGTGCCCCACCTTCTTTGTCTGTCTCACAGTACTCATTCTTGCTAGTCTCTTGCCTTTCGACACAAGAGCGGCCACAATGGGTCAGTAAACATTTTCAAGAATAGTTAAATTAATAAGAGGAATTGGAGTGCTGTTTACTATCATGCCAGCATGATTTCGGGTACAAAACCCTCCTCAGGTAAACTTGAACGATAACTTTCTATTCAAGACTAATAACCTAAGACCAATTCCAAAGTACAAGACAAACGACCTATATAAGACGAGAAAATTGCATTTGCTCTCCGGAGACGTCCAGTCAACCGGTGCCAAACAGGGCATCTTCGTGCCCCATCCGAATGTTGTGCGGTTCCCATTTTCCAGAGTAACCCCTTGCAGCAGAATGCTTAATCAAAGAATAACCTAAATGTAATTTCCTCGAAAAATGTCCAACATGAATTAACATATCTACCCATAAGAAATAACTGAATCCCAAGAACCAAAAGAAAAACTAAACACCGTGCACGACCATAACATCTATCTGACGAGGTAGTCTTCTGACATTCCTATGTCAAAGACTTCGTCAGTACTGATGAGCTAGTAATCGCGGATAGGTTCTTACCTTAAATCTGTTCTATTTGAGCAACCATTTATTTTCCTTAAAACCTTCATTGATCTAGAAAATTAGCCAGAGTCATTCCTTCATAGGATTAGGTTCTTACCTAGTTCATCACCTGTATCAACCTCGATAATTGTAGGTGAGAGTTTGTGGGCTTCTAAAAGCTTGAGGCCAGATGGCGGCGACTGAGATGCTTCAATGCGTTTCAGTCATTTATTGCCACTCATAGAGGATTCCGCCTTAGGTCATGACCATTTCACTCCTGCGGTATTCCTCACAGCCTGAATGACAGGGGAGGTCACAGAACACTGTCTCCAGAAGTGTCCTTCTCTCCCACATTTAGTGCATCATTCATTGTTACATCGTTTATCAGTCAGGATCTGAGGGATATCTCAATAAGTAATAGCATACTCAGACATCCCTGCCTGCTTTCCGGCGCCAACATTAGCGGTCTTCCGCAGTTTGTTGTCTCTCCAACCCGAACCTTTCTCTTTCTTCTTAAACCTTCCCGAAGGTTTTAAAGTTTCTTTCTCTCTCTTCTCTCGTGGCTTCGCGGGTTTATCATCATTAAGATGTCCAAAATGCTTATCATCTTCGAGATTGTGACTAACTTGCTATAGCAAATCTAGGTAATCGTTGAGACCTTTGGGGTGAGGTGTTTTCAATGCCCAAGATTTCCAAAGTTCAGACGTTATCCCAGCCCTAACCTTATCCTTAACCTGCTGGTGGTCTGTGTAGTTCAGCTTGTACATCAGATCGATAACCTTTTCCAGGTAGGGACTGCTCTGGTTAGGGGTTATCACCAAGTTATTCCACAAGAGAACATTCTTATCCCGATTCACATTGTCACCCCCGTGACTCTGCTCCAACCGTTTACAGAAACCTTTCCATGTCCAGAGTGGAGCATCCTTTCGGAATGGCATACTCGCTCTTTTAGCAGCTTCACGGATGATGTGAGCGTATATTCCCATATGCCAGTTGCAGGCTTGGTCTTCAAGAAGAGGTATGACCAAGTTGATCTCATCCATGTCTGTCAGACGACAATCAGAAAAGTACTCAAACTTGACTTCGACTAAGGTCAGAAAACCAGCCAGATCCGCAATCACTCCCTTGAAGGTGGGAATGCCCCTTAGCTTCTCCAGCTTCCTGCGTCATAACTGTGATGAGGAACGAGATTGGTTTGGCAACTGTTCTTGTAGTGCATTTGCCCGACAGTCATATCAGTCTTTCTTCTCATTATTCCAGCCATCGCGACATGGTCCCAAAAAGGGTGTGATATCAGGTAGGGAATCAGCATCATCATCAGAGCTGTAGTCAGGATCGGGATCACCCAGGTCCCCTCCACCAGCCCTGAAGAATCCACCTCTGGGAGGTAGGTTACTACCCCCATGTAACGGACAGGGTCTGAGAGTCGGGTAGCCCAAGGCACACTACGATAGGGACAGGCAAGAATTGGGAGGCGAGGTCTAGGAACAGGTGTACAACCGAAGCGAGTTGTATGAGGTTCGGGGGTCAGGGGTTCAGGAGGACGCAAAGTAGAGGAGAATGCAATTCCTAGGTACAAGGGCCCGAAGGAGATTACCAGATTACGTAAAGAAAGTAAAATCTAAGGGGGCACACCCCCTTAAATAGATAGGAAATCATCCTTGATCACTAATACAAAAGAAAGTCCTTGGCGTCACACGCAGCCGCGATTGTTACATTATGTTCCACCAGGTTCCATTGCGTGGCAACCAGTCCTAATCATGATACAAAGGAAATCCTACTATGCGACCAAAGAAACCAATGCCGATATATGCAACCAAAACTCCAATAACTGTCCCTCCCCCGTAACCTGGTGGCTGTGACACTAGCTCCCCTCTCCGATGCCGAAGTCCGTTAAGGCGAGTTACTCTGGTAGGGGTCCTGGCTTGTGTGGGTAACGTTCATGGAACTGGTCGAGGGCCCTGAGCCCGTTGACAGATTCGGCAGGCTCCCAGGTAGCTTCTGCATACTCCTTCCAACGGATTAGGTACTGTAGGCTGTTTCTTACAAACTTGGCATCCAAGACCTCTTCCACCTGCCATTCAGGTTCGCCATCCACCTCCACGGGTGGCGGGGGTGGTATTTCCTGGCCTGGGAGGGGGTCATGTGACGCCAGGTCCAGGAGAGATACATGGAACACATTGTGGATCTTCATGGTAAGGGGGAGATCCAACCGGTAGGCGTGGGTTCCTACTTGGGCGAGGACAGGATATGGGCCGAAGTGTTTGTTGTCCAACTTTAGGGAGGGCCGCTTGGTACGGATGTTTTTGGCGTTTAACCAGACAAGGTCCCCAACCTGGAAATTAGGGGCCGGGAGTCTCCCTTTATCAGCATATTCTTGTTGGCGATCCTGGCGGAAGGCGATATCGGTTCTCAGGTAATCATGGATGTCCTTAATGCGATCCACGAAGGCACCGTCTCAGGGTTCGTCAGAGGTCTTGTCGGGAGTGTCTAAGAAATCCATGCAGGGGTCATAGCCATAGTTAGCAAAGAAGGGTGACTCTGAGGCGTGCTTGTTGGCTGCAAACTCTGCCATCGGAAGTCAGAGAGACCAGTCATCCTGTTGGTAGTTGACGAAGGCTCGCAAGTACTGTTCCATAATAGCATTAACGCATTCTGTTTGTCCATCAGTCTGGGGGTGGAACGCCGTGGACATCTTTCACTCTATCTGGAGCCGTTCGCAAACCATTCTCCAGAAGTCGGCAGTAAACTGAGTACCTCGGTCAGAGGTGACCGTTTCAGGGAGGCCATAATGTCTCCAGACATGCTGGAGATACAGGTCCGTGAGAGTAGGGGCGTCAATGGTGGTGCGACATGCGATCAGATGGCGCATCATAGACTTCTGGTCTACTACTACCAGGATGGCGTCATTTCCCTCGCTCCATGGTAAACCCGTGACGAAGTCCATGGATATATGTTCCCAGGGGCGTTCAGGTATCGGCCGTGGATGTAAGATGCCAAAGGGGGCATGTCGGGAGGTGCGACTCAGTTGAGATATGTGACAGTTGGCCACAAAACGTCCGATATCCAGTCTCCTACCAGGCTAAACGTAATGCTGGGACATTAACTCCTGAGTCTGGGCACGTCCTGGGTGTCCAGTGGAAGGCCGATCATGAGAGTCCTGTATCAGTCGTAGGTGTAGCTCATCATGCTGGGGAACGTAAATCCGATCACGGTAGAGTAGCTTATCCCCATCATGCTTGCATTCATTCAGCGATAGGAGCCTGGAGTGTCGGTCACCCTTGTCAAGAGCGCGGAGGACCTGGATTGGGATCGTGTCAGTTTCATAGACCTTCTTCCAAAGTTCTTCAATAGGGGACGCTCCAGTAGGGAGTGTAATGTTTGCCAACAAATTCTGAGGCTGAGACTTTAACACCACTTGGGTTTGGTGGTTCTTTCGTTCTTCCATCTCCTCTGGTGTCTTGTTTTTCATCCGGGTTAATGCGTCAGCCTTGCCGTTCAACTTCCCAGGCTGGTATTCGATCTGGTAGTTGAACTGGGAGAGGAATTCCGACCAACAGGCCTGTCAGTGGTTCAAAAGCCTCTTGGTGGTGAAGTGCTTGAGATTGAGGTGATCTCTCAGGATGGTTACCCGTCGTCCCAGTAGGTAGTATCGCCATTCCTCGCACGCTCTGACAACGGCCATGAGTTCCCTATGGTAGATGTCATAGTTCCATTCCGCGGAGCTGTATTTGCGGGAGTACAAGGGAACAGGGGGGAGATGTACACTATCATCCTTTTGGGACATAACAGCGGCAGAGACAAAGTCAGAGGAGTCTGTTTCGATATTCACTTCTTTGTGGAAGTCGAAGTGGGCAAGGACAGGGGCGGAGGTGAGGGCCTTCTTGAGCCGTTCGAACGCTGGTTGACATTCGGGGGTCTATATGAAGGGCAGATTCTTTTTGGTTAGGGCAGTGAGGGGTGCACCAAGCATGAAAAGGCACGGATGCACCTTCGATAGAAGTTGCCAAAGCCTAGGAAGGCGCAGACCTCCCGTACCCAGTCGGGTACCAGCCGAGGGGTAATGGTCCCTACCTTGGCATTCTCCATCCGAATGCCCTCAGGGGTGATGATGAACCCTAGGGATTCAATGTGGGTCACGTGGAACTCGCATTTTTGTGCCTTGAGCTCAAGGTCGACTTCTTGTAGGGCTTTCAGTACCCAGCATACGTGTTCGATGTGTTCTTCCTCTGTCTTGCTGTATACCAAGATGTTATCGAGGTAAGGGGTGCAGAACCGGTCCAGTCCCGTGCGGAGAACTTTGTTGATGAAAGCTTGGAAGGTGGCAGGGGTGTTGGTGAGGCCAAAGGGTATCACATTGGAATCGAAAAGGCCATAGTAAGTACGAAAGGCGGTTTTCCAGCGGTCTTTCTTCAGCATCAGAACCCGGTTGTAGGCACCACGAATATGGAGCTTGGAATATATTTCAGCTTCCGCAATGTTCATGAAAGGCTAAGTTAACACGGGGAGGGGACCACAGTCCTTTATGGTGATTTCGTTTAATCTATGGTAATCGACACAAAGGCGGAGGGTGCCGTCCTTTGTTTTGATGAACAGGACCGGGGATGCTGCCAAGGATGTAGAAGAACTGATGAAGTTCTTTTCCAAGTTCTCATCAATCCATCCTTTTAATGCAGCCAGTTCAGGTAGGGACAGGTTGTAAAGAGGCCCGAACTGCAGGGTAAAGCCAGGCTTGAGGGGTATTTCGTAGTTGACTCCAGGCCGACTAGGAGGTAACTGGGTTTGTTCCTTTTCCAGGAAGACCGGCAGGAAGTCATGGTAGACAGGGGGAACAATCTCTTTGACTTCTTATTGCTCTAACACCGTGTGATCAAGGGTGTGTTGGATGGCACAGGCTTTGAGAAAGTGTGGGATCTCGTACTCGATTCCTTGAGTACCTGTTACGTCGGTGGTGCAGTGTTTGAGGCAATAGTCGGATTCGAAGGTAACAGTGTTGGAGGCGAAGCGGATGGTGACATCATGTTGTTTCAACCAGGGAATGCCAAGAGTGAGGGGGTAACCGCCCAGTTTGGTGAGAAAGGAAGGAATGGATTCTTTGTGGTCATTTCTTTTTAGGTCGAAATGGGTGATATGGGTGATTGCTCCAGAGCTGATGGGTCTTCCATCCATGACAGAGAGATGTACAGGTTCTTTGAGTTGGGTTAAGGGAAGGTGGTGACGGCTAACGAAGTCTTTATCCATGAAAGCATATCCAGTTGCTCCTGAATCGATTAGGGCATGGGCTCCCGATTACGTGTTGGTTGTCTATGATGTCACAGGCGACTACCAAGTGGTTATCCTCAATTCTATTTTCCATTTCATCGAGAGATAAACTAGAAATAACTAAACAAGGAGAAGACTTAACATGTCCCATGTCAGTGCCGGAGGCTGCACATGGGACCACTAGTTTTCCGACTCTTCATGGGCAGAGAGGAGCTCCTCAGGAGCAGGGACCGTGTGGGTGCTGGCCCCATGCATAGGGCGGGGTCCCTTGTTAGGACAACTGCGAGCCATATGTCCATGTCCTCCACAGTAGAGGCAGAGGCCACGGTTGATTCAGTCGTGCCTTTCGGCAGGAGTGAGCTTTCGACGACCTACGGAGAGGTCCATGGGGCCGGGAGCAGTACCGGTAGCTGTGGAGCTGGAGGCGGGAGGAGCCGCTGGGGTGCGGGGCGCTGCCGGGGTAGAGGTCCTCCATGAGGTTGAGGAGGCGCCTTTCTTTTTAGCGGCATGGGCACGGACATTGTTGTCGAGTTGCTTGAGGAGGGAGAGGTAGTTATTCAGAGATTCAGGGACAGGGAAGACATGTATTAGAGCATCCTTCAGCTCAATACTGAGAGCTTGATAGAGGGCGGTGCGTTTGGTGGCATCATTCTAGAGGGTGTCGACGGCTAGGTGTTGGAAGTCGGCGAGGTATTCGACAAAAGGGCGGTTCTTTTGCTGGAGGCTCCTCAGAGCACGTTCTGCCGTTTGGACCCTATTAGGGTCACCGAAGGCCTGTTCCAGTTCAGCGTAGAGGACGTTTATGTTCTCAAGGTTGATACGGTCAGACAGGACCAGGTGTTGGATCTGGACCAAGCCGCGTCCGCGGAAGAGACCAATTGCATAGCCCAAACCATGTTGGTCACTGCTGAACCAGTGGCTGTCACCCTGGAGTTTCATTCTTAACTGGGTGAGGAAAGGACGAAGTTTCTTGGTGGTGCCGTCGAAGTGTTCCAGGTCAGGGATCAACACTTGTTTGTTACCACCTGCCGGGGCGGCGGCGCCAGGTGCGGGCATGTGATCAAGGGCGGTGTTCAAGGATGTGATAGTAGTGTTAGCCTGTATGAGGCTGTTTTCAACAATAATGAGATGGGCCTCGAGGCCATGGCCTTCGGTACGGGCATCATCTTGTTCTTCGGTGAGGAGGGTATACTGTTGTTGTAACTGTTGGTATTGGGGGTCTGTTGGGTAATGGGCCGGGCAGGCCTAGTATCTGGTTGGCCAGGTTCCTGGCGAGGGTGAACTGGTTCCGGACTTGATCAACGGAGTGTTCTTGGATATCATGGTCAGTTAGGGCTCCAAGGTCCAGAAGGAGACCATGGACATTGGGGGGGAGCTGGGACATGGCGCGGTGTGGGTTGGGTCCTGGGAGACGCAATCTTCGATAACGGACAGGGTCTGAGAGTCGGGTAGCCCAAGGCATACCACGATAGGGACAGGCTAGAATTCGGAGGCGAGGTCTAGGGACAGGTGTACAACTGAAGCGTGTTGTACGAGGTTCGGGGGTCAGGCGTTCAGGGTCAGGGGTCAGGGGTTCAGGAGGACGCGAAGTAGAGGAGAATGTAATTCCTAGGTACAAGGGCCCGAAGGAGATTACCAGATTGCATAAAGAAAGTAAAATATAAGGAGGCACACCCCCTTATATAGATAGGAAATCCTCCTTGATCACTAATACAAAAGAAAGTCCTTGGCGTCACGCGTAGCCGCGATTCTTCCGTTATGCTCCACCAGGTTCTGTTGCGTGGCAACCTGTCCCAATTATGATACAAAGGAAATCCTACTATGCGACCAAAGAAACCAATCCCGATATATGCAACCAAAACTCCAATAACTGTCCCTCACCCGTAACCGGGTGGCCGTGACACCCCACTGCCTCCGGCGTTTCCACCAGAGGTTTCCCTTGGTCTCTCATAACCATCAAACTGCTCGCCTTAACTACCACGATTCCCGTAATCCAGAGGACCCCCTCCTGATGGTACTGGTGGTGTGCTGAGCCTGCTGGCTGGTTACTCCCCGACGGTATCCGGTTTCGCCCAGCCTGCAACACCTTTAACTATTCAACAAATGCCGGACAGGTCTTTAGTTGTATCAGAGGTTCTTCATGACCTTTATACATGCAGTACCCACATCGGGGTTCTCTTTTTTCACTTTCCTTTGCCTTATCTTGCCTAGTCACCGGTGGTAGACTCTCAAGTACCTCAAGTGGAGGGGAGTAACAGAATCGGTCATGTCTTGCCCTATATCCTCCACAGGTTGGACTACAGTAAGGCCCACGAGTGGCAGGGTGTTAAGAATCCTGCTGAGTAGGAGAGTGCGACAGGTAACAATACTTCTCTGAAGACAAGGTCATAGTTCTCAGGCCTTTGCCTACGCAAGGTCGATAGCTAAGCCCTTTGACTTCTATCATATCGCGCCTATTCCCTTACTCTTCTTAAGTCCTCGCTTAGGACTTATTCGTTCAATGTGGGACTAGAAATAGTTTTCTCGTTTGGGAGAAAAGACAATTCTTGGATTCTTAAGATAAATGGTAAAGAGCGTAAAGGTAGGTTTTTATTGGTAAAACTTAAAGGTAGGAAATAAATAAGAAGAACGTGTGAAGAGCTAATACTGTGGGTCCTAGTGACCCTTTATATAGTAGCTCTTCACCTGGCATGACTCATACCTTTGCGTCACGCGAACCTTGTGACTCAGAACTATGAGTCATGCGAAATCCATCAGACGACTCCTATGAGTCATTGCGCAACCTACCTAAAACCAATCAAAACATAATAACCAAATCAGGTGCGCAACTCGCATTACCTGAGTGAGACCCATGACTGATAATTTGAGTCATGTGTGAAAATCATAACATTTTGTGACTCACAACTGTGAGTCACGAACAGGTAAACATAATAACCTATCGTGCACTAGTGTGCGTCATGTAAAATTCTAACATACCTATAGCTTAGGATCCAGAGCTGTGTGAAATCTGCCTTGCTTAGTCACAGTTTGTGACACGGGGCCAGGAGGTCCGAAGCCAGAAAAGCCAGCAATGCCTGTAGGTTTAACCGGTGCCGTTGGCACTTGAATCAGGGGCCGGGTCGCTCGGCTAGGGGTAGTCGCAACAGGGACGGGAGTGCCTTGAGAGACTGTAGTAGGACGTTGGTTTCCTTGCCTCGGATTATTGAACATTTCGAATGTTCTTTCAACGTGTTCTGCAAGGGCTGGGGATCCTGCTCTCATGACTGGCCATGGAGCAGAAACAGGAGTCGGGGACAGTATTGGTACTGAGCCGACAGGAGCTTGAGAAGGCATGAGGCTCAGCGATGCTGAGGGGTGAGAAGGTGTCACCGTAATTGAGAGAGAAGGAGACCGAAGCGGCCTTGTAAGGGATTGAGGAGGTCGTGGGGACACATGGCGTCGTTTTCCCGTGACCAGACTAAGCGAATGACTTTGAGCAATCGATGTTGAAAGCGAACGTGACGTGACTCCGGCAAAGGACTGGGCTGACTCAGGTCCTTTTACGTTCAGGCTCTCCAGAATCCGCAATCCTAGTGGACTTAATTCTGGTCTATATCGATCGTCTCTGGCATACAAGGTTAGCTGCTGTAAAAGATTATCTGATTTATCTGCCACCAATGGTAACGCTGGAGTAGCCTCAATCATCCGGACATCATTGTCCTTATCAATGTGATATCCCTCCTTCCAAGCTTTTTCTAAACCATCCATCCTTATTTTCATCGCCAACTGATTATTCAACATAGCGATAAATGCATCTTGCTGCCTTTTCATCCATGCCACTGACGACCCAATGATTTCCTTGCTAAACACCTTTTGTTGCCTCTTATTCCAATATAATAGCTCCGTTTTTTGCTCTGGTGACCTCGTGCGTCACTGCTCGTAGGATGTAAGGTTCAACATAGTCACGAGAAAAATCAGCGACTGAGATTGTAAGAGGTTCAGGAATCTCTGGTCCTTCTTCGTCTTTCTGAGTAGAGCTCTCAGAAACTCTATTGGCAAAGGGAATTTCATTGGTAAAGGATAGTGCAGCTAGGCCCACATCATGGATCACTAGGTCACAACAATGTTTAGGAACTTCTATCAGGGCTGCATCGAGTTGTAGCTTTTTACTCATTACACCGTTGGCCTTTACATCTGCGATTATCTAGACCCTAAAAATAGCTGCTTGAAGGGGATTGTAACGTGTTGACGGCGGGGCGCTAATCACGCTGTCTGGTACAATAGGAGAGAGGTGATGTCTACCGAAGACTGTCAACTCTAGGCTCGCTAAGGGAGGCTTCGGTGGTGTAATAGCAGAATAAAGATAACCATTCAGCCGAGTATATTAAAATACTGTCTGTCGAAGTCTGCCCTTTCCATCACGGAAATGAGCGGTCTATTTAAGTACATTTGTTTGAGTACGATCATGAATTCTCACTCATGTTCTTACTCAATCAAGGAATAAAAATAACCAAGTATCAACCGATACTTAAAACAAAACATAAAACAAACTAACCGAGTACCAGCTCCGGTTACATTCCTCCAAACAAAACAAATTCCCCAAACAAATTCCTAAACAATACTAAATTTAAGCAAACAACGAAAGAAATGAATTCCGAGCCACGTCTAGGTCGTCGTCATCTTCAAAGACCGAATGGCACTGGCTGTTATAAAAATATGCCGGACCCCCAATGCATGCCTCATCCATGTCTGGCCCAGTGCAGGTTCTGCAGGTATAGCTGGTAAAAAACACGGGGGCGCATTTTCGATGGTAGGTTTTTTTGAACGGATTCCACACCGCACTCGTGAGTCTGCAATCCATCTGGTTGCATTCCAGGCAACAGAATATGTAGATTACTTTCCGTCTTTGGAGGGAAGGTATGTCCCCCATGCGTTTAAAGTTGAGTCGCCATAGGTAGGAGTCTCTTTTGCTGAGTCTCGTGAAGTCCGAGTCATGCATGGTGGGGTAGGGTATAATGGGGTAGAGTATAGTGGGGTAGGGTATAGCGGGGTAATTCTGTAAGGGACAAGTAGATTGCGGTGCGATGGAGAAGTTGGTGCCTGTGTAGTATACAGGTGCGAAGTGCACCTTTTATGTGCTTCTGGGTGGGTGCGCAGGTGCGTGGCTTCTGTGTAGGGTGCGTGTAGGTTTTGCTTAGATTTCTGAAGGTGTGGGCGATTCCGAGTCCTCCTCTGTTGTATTTTCAGGGGAAAATTCGTTGTCGCTGTATCGTGCCCAGAATCCCTTAGGCGTCCATGGTGTATATTCCCATCTGATTATTTCTGGTAACGTTGGTGCCCAGCACATGGTTACTTGGACTATTATTGGTAGGTCTCCTTCTTTATTGTTATTCCACCATTCGTAGATTAATTCAGTGGCGTTTCCGAGTCCCTCGGTCGGTTCCCAACTATTTTCGCTTGGTGGATATTCCTTCCATTTGATCAGGAACTCGTCCTTATCGTACCGTTGTCGATGGTCTAGGACTTCTTCTACTTCCCATTCAGGATGCTCGTTTACCAGTATTGGTGCTGGCTTTGCATGAGTACGCCCTGGGAACTTTGTGTTGTCGTTTGGTAGGTACCTTTTTATTGTGCTTGCATGGAAGGTGCCTTCCGGGCGCCGGTACATCTTTGCATCCATTCTTACCATGTAGTTTTCCGCATACTCATCGAATCCGATTACCATAAAGGGACCTCTCCACATGGGTTCTAGCTTCTTGCTTCTTCCTGATTGGGTCACAAATTGGCTTCCATATACTAATATTTGTTCACCGATTGGAATTCATTTGTGTACTTTGCATCATTTAGCTGCTTTCGGGGTTGTTCGGAATTGTGCCAATTGGAGGTTCTGGAATACTAGGTTTCTCATTTCCTGGTGCCTGTTTAGGAATTCGTCAGTAGCTGGTACCGATGAATATCCAAATTGGAGCGTTTTCATCATTGGGTATTCTTTTCCGTATACTATGGCATAGGGCGAGGAGCCGTAGGTTTCCGTATATGATCCATTTATACTTCCCGCTGCTTCGGTCAGTGTTGATTTCCAGTTATTCTGTCTCTTGTTTGTAATGTTTCGCATTGCTGTTTTCAATTCTCTGATTCGTCACTCTACCTGTCTGTTGGTCTCATGGTGCCCTTGCTGAGCACAGAGGTGTTCGATACCCAGTGACTTGCACCATTGTTGCCAGAATTTAGAAGTGAACCGTGGGTCTGGATCAGTGACTATAGAGCACCGGTACCCATGCAGGGTACATACATGCTCGCTTAATTCCGCAATGGTTTGTTCCGTCTTATTGGTCGCCTTGGTGGGTATGAACCAGGTCCATGTGCTGAGTCTATCCATAACTAAAGTACCCTATCAAATCGTTCCATACGATGCCCTTTTTACACCAAAAACATGTATTTTTACCCCCTCTTTAGGCACCATCAATGTCTATGAAAATCTGCCAAAATCTCATGCTACATTATCAAAACCCAGGATAACATATAAAGCTTTGCAGAGCTCTCAAAACCTGTAAAATTGTGGAGATAGCATGAGGCAAGTGCATGGTATGCAGTTGCCATGTACCTTTTTCTATGGAACCCCATATAAAATATTAAGTCACTTTTGGACTTGGTGATACCATTATATGCCATTGACTCAATTTCATCATTTTTTATTCATGCTTCTATGAGGGTAAGGCGAAAGTGATTTCCTACCCAATAGCAAAAATTTAGTTGTTTTTAAGAAGGCAGTGGTGGGTATTGTGGCTCTGAAAATGTTGATTTTTGACTATATTGGGTGTAAAAACTCCTGTCGTACGGAACTATTTAGTAGGGTACTTTACCATGATCATGTCGTATCCGCCCGATTTGTTAAAAGGTCCTACGAAGTCAATGGCAAGTGATTCGAAGACTTCTGCTGGTATTGGGAGTGTTTTTGCAGTCCCTTCAGGTAGTTGTGTACGTGGTTTATTGATCTGGCAAGTGTCGCACTATGCAACATATTGGTGGAAGTGGTTGCCCATTTGCGGCCAAAAGAAGTAACCAGTAGCATAATGGAGATTGCTTTTCGCGCTATGGTGACCGTTGCTATGGATCTCTCTTATGATGTATTCCCTTGAAGTTTCTTTATTCCCAGCATAGCCGTGAGGGATGTACAAGCACCAGGCCCCATCCTGGGTTGGTGAGTACACTAGTCCATCACTGACTTTGTAGAGGTTGAGGTCTGTTGAGCTGCGGCTCAGTAGTTTGTCATATAACTGGTGGCTTCGGTAGCCTTTGATCATCTGCTGTCTTAGGTTATTTTCTATTTTTTTACATACCAAGAAGGTCGCCTGTTCCACTTCAATTTCGGTACTTCTGGCTGTTATTCGCCCGTGGCTAGTGTCATCTGCGATAGGTTGGTATAATTGTCTTCTGTATTCATTCATAGCAGGTGGCATAACTGATTCGACAACTTCGTGAGCATAAGTTTCTGATTCCTCGCTTAACCTGGATAGGTACGGTTCCTGGTTCGGGTTACTTGTCAGGAGAAATGGTGGTGGGCTACTAGGTGGTCCTTCAGTCGGTATCTCCAACCTTGATGGGTCAATCCATGTTTCTGGCCGGGGGTGGTAGATGGAGCGTTGTTGGATTTGCTGGGGTGTGACAGCTTCTGTTGTGAGTTGTTGCATTTTTGATATTGTTCCTTCATCAGGGGTGTCATAGGACGTTCCTGATCGGTTCCATCTTGGTCTGTGTGTATACCCAGATCCTAGTTTATCGCTTGCATGGTAGTTGCATTCGTCAATGTCACATGCAGTCAAGTGGAGACATGCATGGTCTCAATCTTCGGGGGGTGTACTAGTGTGGGTGACTCGGTCTCCCCAGTCGTTACCATCACGGATGGTATGGTCCACAGACCAACTCTTGGGTTCTTGGAGTACAGGAGGGGGTGAATTTGAGGTGTCCGTGACTGAGGGTGGCTGATAGTTGGACATTCTAGTTTGGTAGCTTGATGTGTTTTGTTCAAATTCTGTAGTATCTGATAGGTCGTCTTCTTGGATTGTAGTGTCTTGAGCATAGTGAGGATTTTCTTCTTGAGTGATGTCTTCGTATATTCAGGAGAGTGCGTCAGCTAAATAGATTTTGCTTCCTTCCTGGTGCATTATCTGTGTATCGTATTTGCTGAGCTCTGTTACCCATCTTATTTGTTTTCTGCTAGGTTGTCTCATTGTTTTGAGGAATATTAGTGGGCAGTGGTCTGTAACTATCATGAATTTTCTTCCTATCACGATGTGGCTGAAACTGTGCAGGGCATCCACTATGGCTAGTGCTTCCTTGTCCGTTCTTCCATAGCTCATTTGTGCGTTAGTAAACATTCTGCTATGGAGCATTGCTGGTCGAGCCGTATTGCATGTGGGTCCTTGTCCTACCCATGCTCCTACCCCTATGTCAGATGTGTCGGTTATCAGCCATATTGGTTCCCCTGAGTCCTTCAGGGGCTGCATAACTGCATTTTCCCTTAGTAATTATTTAATCTTTCTGAATGCTTGGTCATGAGTTGCTGTCCATTCCCACTCGGCCCCACCAGTTAGGTCTGTGAGGGGCCCTGCTAAGGTGGCGTGATGTGGCAGAAACTGAGCCACATAGTTTAGTAATCCCAAAAATCGTCGTAACTCCTTTTTGTTTGCTGGTGTGGTCCAGTCTTCCGGGACGCGTATCTTTTCAGGGGCTACATGGATTCCGTCGTCATTAATGATATGTTCCAAAATGTCTAGTTCCTTGGCAAGTAGGTTGGATTTCTTTTTGCTCATGTAGTATTGTACCTGTCGCAGTTTTTCGCAAACTTGCCATAGGTGGGTCATATGTTCTTCTGCCGTATGTGAGAATACTAGGATGTCGTCAATGTACACCCACACAAAGTCATGTAGGTATTCACCTAACAGGTCTTCCATTATACGCATAAATGTGGGGGTGCGTTTTTATCTCCTTGTAGCATTACTCTGCTAATCATGGTACCGACTAGCTACTTGAAGGAGTTGTTTTTCTCATCCCTAGGGTCCACTCTCATTTGGAAATACGTGTCGCAGAGGTCTATCTTACTTCGGTATTTTCTCCGACCTACCACATTAATGATGTCTTGCTGCCGGGGTATTGAGGGTGTGTCCTTTATGATTTGATCATTGCGACGTTTGAGGTCAACTAGGGGTCTAATTCCCTTTTTGTCTTTCTTGGGTTGTACAAACATAGGGGCTGCTCCTGTTACAGCTTTGCGGTAAATAACTCCCTGCTTTATCTTTGCTTGGGTCCACTCTTGTAATTTGGATTTGTACGCTTCAGGTATCAAGTATGTAGGTTCGTCTTTGATTTGTGATCCTGGGATTAGTTGTACTCGGTGGTTGATTTTTTGCAAGGGCGGCAATCCTTCCGGTATCTCGTCCGGGAAGACGTCGCCAAATTCTTCCATTATGGTTTGCCCCGTCTCAGTTACTACCGTTCGGTGTTCTCCACTAGTCGGTTTGCAAGATACCTTTACCTTCTGGTCTGGGAAGGTGATCATCATATCACCACACCCAATGCTTGCTTTGTGTCGTGTAATGAATGGCATTCCGAGGAGCGCATCATATTTTGCTATTTTCCCGATCAGCATGGGGTTGTTTGGGAAGTTTGCCTTCCCAATCTTCACCCTAGCAGTTGTTTGGGTGTTACTGGTTGATCGAGATCCTTTCATTGCCATGCTGAGTGTTACTGGGTGTTTCGTAGGTTGGGTTTTTATGCCGTGCATGGCCACAAATGTGTTGCTGAGAATGTCGGAACCTATTGTTCCGCGGTCAAACAGGTCCCTTGCTGGGAACCCATTGATATCCACTGTTCCCTCCAATGATTGGAAGGGATGTATGCTCGTATTCATTGGGGTAGTTTTGTAACAGTCGATTGTTGCTGTTACCGAGTTGATGTTTACTTCTTCAAGGTAGTCTTCTTCTTCTTCTCCCTCGAGGAGGTTGGTGGTAGCTTCCTTTTTTATAGGCTTGCCTTTAGATTTCCGTTTATCGCAATCTTTAGCGTAGTGCCCCTTTTTTCCGCATTCGAAGCACTCATTATTTTCCTTTCGCTGTTGCTGTTGTAGGTTGCTTTATAGACTTGTCCTTCTTTTCCCCTTCTGCTTCTCGGTAGGGCTGTACCGGTGCCCTTTTTTCTCCTTAGTCTCGTGTGTTTTATACACATTCGTATCCCATTGTAACGGGGGCTCCCTCAGGAAGATGGATCCCAAGGATGCGACCGCACCAAACTTCGAATCTCTCGAACAAAAGCTCTTGCAAAATTGTAAAGAATAAAAGTAACGGTAAAACTTAATATCGTTAAGCTCAGGCTTATCTCAATTAAAGTCTCTCGAGAGGATGTTGATTGCGTCGGGGTAGGAGAGTTCTCGTATAATCTTTAAGTAGTCAAACTTATACCAAAAACTCCCCCATCAGGTTACCCCGACCAACATGAGCATGCCCTTCTCCGTAAGGGTTGCTGGCACCATTACCACATCCCCGAAGGGCTTAAGGTGTCAGCGCACTCTAGCAGAAATCTCCCATATGCACGTCAGTCCTGCGAGGTGTTTACCAATACACCTGCCGGAGTAAAAACTCTGCGCATCGGTGTCTCGCCAGTGGCTAACTGTCGAGACTCCTAGGAAGCCTAACTAAATGACTCTCTTCCCATGTGCTATGATCTATGCAAGCACCCGTAGACATCAGGTGTTCTCCGGTTAAGCTCTATCTTTCTTGCTTGCGAACTTACGGGGTCTACGATGCTCCCACGTAGAGCTGTGTCGGTGGCGGGACCCGTGGGCGCTACCCATGGTCCCTTACCTCCGGCACACCACTCAGCGTGATAAGTATCATGCTATTAGAGTCTTCCAACAACCCATACAGAGCCTACGGCAAAGGGGCACGTGTAGGCTTGATTGGCGTAAAACCTTCCTCGATGTCTCCGGCACTACCCGGGACTGCGCGAGGGACCCTTCCGGATAGCTCACGCTAACTCCGTCAGTTATTGTCCGTTTTACTCCGTTCCTTTTGGAGAAGGTACCTGACCTTCTCACCTTGCCCCCTCATATATCCTGCGAACAGCTTCCGGTCGGACGGACGGCAGCGACGTATACAGTGTTACTAGTATGGACATATCTTCATTGATTCCATTTAACTAGTAATACGGCAACTCCACCCATTTAGGTCCATGACGCCCGGGGCGAACCCTGGGGCCGCAGGTACCTGTTAGGAATAATCCTGTCAAGTTACAGCATGTTTGGAGCACTCTAGCTCCTCCCGTAGTCTTCCGATCAATGTGCAAGCAAGTGCCCGTTGATCGTCATTGCGTAACAAACAATCCTAACATTACACGAAATCTTTCCAAGAACGTTTCCGACGGAAGGTAGGGTGATAGTGTCCCAAAGGTAGGGTAAGTGTGTCCATGGTGACACGAAACTGGTCGCCATGGTAGGGTAACGTGACTTACCCAGACAGGGTAAACTCACCCGGCCTTCCGACCTATCCTTAGGACAAAACCGATATGGTCACGTTACTTCTACTACTTAGGTACACCTATTTCTCAAGTACCTTCTGTTCTTCGGGATACCCGGACCATCGAGTATCTCCCGGACATGCTCAGACATGCCCGCCTAGTCTACCACATAACCTCCAGGTCTTATGTATGGGTATAGACTTAGGTTGCCATAGCTCTATTACGTAGGGTCGTTACATCACTCCCCTCTTCTCCAAGGACCGACCCGGTCCGCTAACGTCGTCTTTTATTTCCCCGGTTCGGTTCGCCCTCCACCCTATGGTCTCTGGGTTTGTGGGGATACCGATGGTGGAAATCCTTCATGGCTTGTAAGCCAGTGCCCTCTAGCATTTCATATGGCTCCCAAGAGTTCTCCTCTACACCATAGCCTTCCCATGAAACTAGGTACTGTACGAAGCGATTTGGAAACTTCCCTTTCATATTGCCGTACCATCGACTATCTACAACTGCCTCGATAACATAGCTAGGCTCATTATCTACTATCTCGGGGACAGGGACTTCCTTAGTCCGTCTACCACTTGGGTCCTCACGATAGGGTTCTAAGAGTCCGACATTGAATACGGGGTGTATTGACCAGGGGGCAGGCAATTGGAGTTCATAAGCTCGGTTACCCACCTTACGCTTGACCACAAAGGGACCAAACATTCGGTGGTCTAGCTTCTCCATAGGTCGCTTGGTGCGAATGTTCTTTCGATTTAACATCACGCGATCAGCTTTCTTTGCCCTGCCGTTTGTCACATCTTCCATCATAACGTATTCCGGAGATGGTAACCTTTTTTGGTCGTGCCATTTCCGTTGTCTCTCTTGAGCTCGCTTAAGTGTCTCTCTGACTTCTTGCCAGACACCCTCCCAATTCTTTACCAATAGCTCGCTACTGGGATAAACACCTTGTTGCTCCGAGACCGCACCTGACCAGTTGGTCCGTGGGTTAAAACCATAGTTAATCTCAAATGGAGATAACTTTGTTGACTCAGAGGTGGATGTGTTGTATGCATATTCTGCTAAAGGTAGTAGCGACGCCCAATCATCCTGTTGATACGAACAATAATTCCGTAAATATTGTTCCAAGGTTTGGTTCACCCTTTCAGTCTGCCCATCAGTCTCAGGGTGGAAAGCGGTTGATAACCGTAGTTTCAATTGCAACTGTTGCATCAGGCTCATCCAGAACTTGGATGTGAATCGACTGTCTCGGTCGGAGATAATAGATTCTGGGAGCCCATGGAGCCGCCAAACTTCTTTTAGAAATATCAGGGCCATATCCTTTATAGGGATTTCTGTGGCCAGAGGTATGAAATGTGCCATCTTTGAGAATCTATGCACGATTACCCAAATTTTGGTATACCCCTCTGATTCCGGTAGTGCTACTATGAAGTCCATTGAGATATCCGTCCAGGGTCTCAAGGGTACTCCAACAGGTTCCAACAAGCCAAACTTCTAATGCTTAACGGATTTGTTCCGTTGACAGGCATCACATGTACGGACATACTCCGTAATGCTCTCATCCATCTTAGGCCAGAAGAAGTTAGCCCTAACCCTACCTACCGTCTTGTATGTCCCAAAGTGTCCCGCGATACGGGAGTCATGTTCGGCTTCCATGATCTTATCCTTCAGATCTTGTGAGTTGGGAACGTACCACCTGTTCTTGTATAAGAGTAGATCTCTTCTTACAAGAAGGTCCTTCGACAGGAAGGCATCTCTTTCTATCGTCAGATTGCGGTCGACACTTTTGTCTCCCGCTAACACAGCCTTTAAGTCCCTCATATAAACGGGATCCTGTTTCGCAGCAGTGCGTAATGCGTCCAAGAATGCATTTTGCAACCGGTAGCCTTGACAGGCAGCCAACGAATGAGGACGTACAAGGTCTCGCTCTTGCCCAATAACCCATTGTCCGGGGCGAAAAAACGGCTTTGGTGTGTCTGACAGAGAATTACTCCCCCCTTCAGGGCGGTGGTCTCCACGCCTTGACAGTGCATCGGCCTTCGTATTTAGCCTTCCTTCACGGTAAACAACCTTGAAATTGAAGGGCTGCAGGAATTCTGCCCAGCGATGTTGACGGCGGTTGAGGGTCTTTGTACTATTAAAGTACTCCAAATTCTTATGGTCCATATAAACCGAAATTTCTCCCTCCACCAACCTAAACAGATGTTCCCATTCCTTGAACGCCGCCACTATGGCAGTCATTTCTTTGTCATGTCCATCATAATTGATCTCCGCTGGGTGGAACGTCCTACTATGAAAGGCCACCGGGTGCCACTTCTCATCTTCACAGAACTGAGAGAGTACGGCACCTAATGCAAAGTCACTCGCATCTGTCTCCAACTTAGTTTGGTGGACAGGATCGAAGTGTGCTAAAATTGGTCCCGAGGTAAAGGCTGTCTTCAAATCATTGAAAGCCTTTTCACAAGCAGGGGTCCAATCAAATCGGACATCCTTCTTAGTGAGGTCCGTCAAAGGTTTCGCTATCTTGCTAAACCCTTCTATGAACCTTCTATAGAAGTTGGCGAAGCCCATAAAGCTTTGGACTCCGACGACGCTAGTTGGTGGTTTCCAATACAAGATGGTATCCACCTTCTTCGTTGTCATGGATATCCCCTTTCCGGATATCCTATAACCTAGGAACTCAACTTCGTTTTTATGGAAGAACGACTTCTTTATATTGACACATAGTCGATGCTTCCTCAACCTTTCCATCACTCGCCTAACCAGAGAGACATGTTCCTCTATAGTCTCTGAGTAAATCAGGATATCGTCCATGTAGGTGATGACTCCTTCACCCAGCATATCTCGAAATATGTCATTTATCATACTCTGGAACGTGGCAGGGGCGTTACATAACCCAAAGGGCATCACCAAAAATTGGTGTAGTCCCTCTTCACTGCGGAAAGCGGTGAGTTCCTTATGCGAGTGAGTATCACCCTCAGCCTTTTCGGCCATTCGGATTCCCCAATACCCATTCTTCAGGTCCATCAAGCTATATACCGTAGCTTTTGAGAGCCTGCCTCGCAATTCATTCATCAACGGGAGAGGATATCTATTCTTCACCGTGATCTTGTTTAGTCCTCGATAGTCTATTACCAGTCTTAGTGTACCATCTGGTTTTGGCACAAAAAGTATAGGCGCCGAGGACGAGGAAGTAGATCTTTCTATCTTCCCAGTACGTAACATTTCACTTATGAATTCACGGAGCGCTGTCCGTTCCTTCACCGATATCGGATAGATTGGTCCAAAAGGAGGAGTGCTTCCCGGAATTAGATCAATTCTATGATCATACTTCGTATGTTCCGGTAATTCGTCTATCCTCTCTTGACTGAAGATGTCCCCAAAGTCCTTATACTCTGGTAGAAGTCGGACTGTGACATCTTCACCTTGGTCATCCGAGAACTGCACCGTCCCTAAAAAGTATACATTTTCGGGATCTTCTGCCAACAGCTCTTCATCGGTCATGTAAACTAACCGCCTCTGCTTTGTCAGGCAATTTGCCTTACAAAAATCTGAGAGCCAGGTCAGTGATCCTATTTTCCAATCGATGTCTGGGTTGTGGTCCTTTAACCACGACATTGGTAAGTAGCCGTCGACACGAGTGTCGGCTATCTCTGCTACCTCAAAGCGCATACTATTCACATGATCGCCTATCTTTAAATCCAATGACTTGGTATAATGTAGGCCTGATCCTGGTATGTGGTTACCGCTTGCATCCTTTATTGGAGTATGAATCCTTCGTCGCACACAGGGAGCTTGTGTATGTTTGACCCATTTGCTACTTAGCACGGGTCCAGTAGCTCCACTGTCTAACAACAATAGTGCTTCGGCACTTACTTGCCTACACCCTATGCGCCAGTCCAATGTCACTCGTAAGTGAATGGACTTGCTATGCTTGGGTGGACTAGAGCGCCTCGCTCTTTTACTTTGTCTTGTGGTACTCATTCTTTATAGTCTCTTGCCTTTCGACACAAGAGCGGCCACAACGGGTCGGTAAACGTTTTCAAGAATAGCTAAAATCACTGAAGGGAATTGGAGTGCTGTTTACTATCACGCCAGCATGATTTCGGGTACTGAACCCTCCTCAGGTAAACTTGAAAGATAACTTTTTATTCAAGACTAACAACCTGAACCAATTCCAAAGTACAAGACAACCGAACCATATAGGACAAGAAAATCTGCATTTGCTCTCCGGAGACGTCCAGTCAACCGGTGCCAAACAGGGCATCTTTGTGCCCCATCCGAATGTCGCGCGGTTCCCATTTTCCAGAGCGACCCCTCGGAGCAGAATGCTTAATCAAAGAAAAAACCTGCAAGTAATTTTCCCCAAGTTGTCCAACATGAATTCAACATAAAATACCCTTAAGAAATAACCAAACCCCAAGAACGAAAAAAGGAAACCTATCACCGCGCGTGACCATAACATCTACCTAACGAAGTAGTCTTCCGACAATCCTATGTCCCAGACTTCGTCAGCACTGAAGAGCTAGTTATCGCGGATAGGTTCTTACCTTAAGTCCGTCCCACTTGGGTGACCATTTACTCCCTTGAGATCCTCATAGATCTAGAAAGTTAGTCAAAGTCATTCCTTTATAGGATTAGGTTCTTACCTAGTTCGTCACCCGTGTCAACCTCCATAATAGTAGGTGAGGGTTTGCGGGCTTCCAAAAGCTTGGGGCCAGATGGCGGCGGCTGAGACGCTTCAATGCGCTTAAGTCGCTTGTTGCCACTAGTAGAGGATTCCGCTTTTGGTCGTGATCGCTTCACTCCCACGGTATTCCTCACAGCATGTACGACAGGAGAGGTGACCGAACATTGTCTCCAGAAGTGCCCTTCTCTCCCACACTTAGTGCATTGCTTGTCTTTGCGTCGTTTATCAGTCAGGGTCTGAGGGATGTCCTTATGAGCAATTGCATACTCAGACGTCCCTGCCTGCCTTCCGGCGCCAACATTAGCGGTCTTCCGCGTTTTGTTGTCCTTCCAACCCGAACCTTTCTCCTTCTCCTTAAACCTCCCAGTGGGTTTAGAAGATTCCTTCTCACGCTTCTCTCGTGGTTTCGCGGACTTCTCATCTCGGAGATGCCCAAATCGCTTGTCGTCCTCAAGATTGTGCCCAACCTGTCGTATCAGATCGAGGTAATCGTTGAGGGCTTCGGGGTGGGGTGTCTTCAACGCCCAGGCTTTCCGAAGTTCCGGCGTTATCCCAGCCCTAACTTTATCCTTAACCTGTTGGTGGTCTGTGTAGTTCAGCTTGTACATCAGATCAATTATCCTATCCAGGTAAGGGGCACTCATGTGGGGCGCCATCAGTAAGTTATTCCATTCGAGAAGGTTCGTATCTCGATTCACGTTGTCACCTCCGTGACTCTGCTCTAACCGTTCACGGAAACCCTTCCATGTCCGGAGCGGACAGTTCTTGTTGAATGTCATGCCCGCTTTCTTCGCAGCTTCACGGTTGATGTGAGCGTGTATGCCTAGGTACCAGTTGCGGGCTTGGTCTTCGAGAAGAGGTATAACCAAGTTGATCTTATCCATGTCCGTCAGATGGCAATCGGAAAAGTATTCAAACTTGACTTCGACCAAGGTCAGAAAACTAGCCAGCTGAGAAATGACTCCCTTGAACGTGGGAATGCCACTTAGCTTCTCCGGCTTCCTGCGTCTTGACTTTGACGAGGAACGAGATTGGTTTTGCAACAGTTCTCGTAGTGCTTCTGCCCGACGCTCGTAATTATCCTTCTTTCCATCACTCCAGCCATTACGACGTGGTCCTAAAAAGGGCGTGACATCGGGTAGGGAATCGGCGTCATCATCTGAACTGTCATCAGGGTCGGAGTCACCCGGGTCCCCTCCGCCAGCCACAAAGAATCCACCGCCGGGAGGTAGATTACCACCCCCGCTGCCTCCAGCGTTTCCGCCAAAGGTTTCCCTCGGTCTCTCATAACCATCAAAATGCTCGCCTTGACCACCACGATTCCCGTCATCCGGAGGACCACCTCCCGACGGTACTTGTGGCGGCACTGAGCCTGCTGGCTGGTTACTCCCCGACGGTATCGGGTTTGGCGCAGCCTGCGATACCTTTAACCATTCGACAAACGCCGGACAGGTCTCTGGGTGTGTCGGAGGTCCTTCATGACCTTTGTGCATGCAATATCCACACCTAGGTTCTCGTTTCTCTCGTCCCTTTCCCTTATCTTGTCTGACTGCCGCCGGAGGACTATCTGGTACCTCGAATGGAGGGGGTATACAAAAGTGTTCATGTCTTGCCCCATATCCACGACAGCTGGGGGTACAGTAAGGTCCTCGTGTGACCGGCGGTGGTCCGAAGCCCGAAACGCCAGCATTTCCCGAAGGTTTAACTGGTGCCGTTGGCACTGGGATCGGTGGCCGGCGGGGTTGGCTAGGAGTAGCCGCAACAGGGACTGGGGTGCCTTGCGAGTCGGTAGTGGGACGAGGGGGTCTGTTCGAGGTCCTTTCCAGTATGTTCAATGTCTTCTCAATTCGATCAGCGAGCCTCGGAGACCCTTGTCTCATGGCTGGCCAAGGAGCTGAGATTGGTACTGGTGCAGGCGTAGCTGCAGGAGTAGGATTATGCTCAAAAAACTCTGAAGGAAGGTGAGCCGGCTTGTTATTCCCAAACATCGTGGGCGTGGGAGGATGAAGCGACTGAGGGACAGGTAACGGCACCGGCGTCACTGGAATCGAAGGAGAAGGTTCTCGTATGGGTCTTGATGGCTGTGGTGACACTCTTCGTGGTGCTTGCGGGCGAGAAGTCCCAATAGGACTTACCGAATGGCTTCGGGCTACCGAAGCCGAGAGGGAACGAGAGGAGGCGCGAGCGAAGGAATTTGGTGCTGCGGATCCTGGATCCTTTAGGCTCTCCACGATTCGTAGACCTAACGGGCTCAACTGAGGCCGATACCTCTCGTTTCTCGCGTAGAGAGTCAGTTGCTGAGTGAAATCCTCAGG